>VMDR010006507.1:0-45091 GCA_007922815.1 Macrotus californicus | reverse complement strand
TTGTCTGTGAGGTGTTTCCAGAAGCAATTAATATTTGAATTGGTAAACTGAGTAAAGCAGAAGACTGGCCCCAGTGTGGATGGGCCTTACCCAAACCACCCAGAGCTGCAGTAAAACAAAGAGGTGGAGGAAGGGCCATTTCTCTCTCCCTGCTTAAGGTGACACATCCGTCTTCCCCTGTCCTCAGACAGGGTGCTTCTGATTCTTGGCCTTCAGACTCAGGTCGGGACTTTCACCCTCATCTCCCCAGGCCTCAGGCCTTCAAATCGGACTGAATTACACCACCAGCTTCCCTGGTTCTTCAGTTTGTGGGTGGCAGATCTTGGGAGTCCATAATCATATGAGCCAATTCCTATAATAAATATCTTCTTACCTATATCTTTATATATTTTCTATTGGTTCTATTTCTCTGGAGAACACCAACACAAATGATAAATGGAAAACAAAAAAATATAGGAGTTATTGTCTTGAATAACATTAAAAACTCCCACTCCTTGCTGTGACTTGTGTGGCTCAGTGGGTTGGGCATTATCCTGCTAACTGAAAGGCTCCTGGTTTGATTCCTGGTCAGGGCACATGCCTGGGTTGCAGGCCATGTCCCCAGTTGGGGAAGTGCAAGAGGCAAACAATCGATGTTTTTCTCACACATTGATGTTTCTCTCCTCCTTCTCTCTCCTTCCCTCTACCTCTAAAAGTAAATAAATAAAATCTCTTAAAAAATAAAAATAAAATATCCTACACCGACTGGTGTGGCTCAGTTGGTTGACGTGCTCCCACAAAGTGGCAGGTCGCTGGTTTGATTCCTGGTGAGGGCACAGGCCTGGGTTTCAGATTCTATCTCCCGCTGGGACTCGTATGAGAGGCAATAGATTGATTGACGTTTCTCTCTCACGTTGATGTTTCTCTCCTTCTCTTTCCCCCTTCCTTTCCCTCTCTCTGAAAAGTAGATAAATAAAATCTTTTTAAAAATCTGAAAGATTAATTTTAAATACATAAGAGTCAGTCTCAGAATGAAATATACAGTGTGATAATATTATTTTAAATTTCACAAACTATGGAAAACAATGCTACTTAAAAATAAATAAATCCACCTCTTATTTGTATAATGGGCAAGAAGGACCAAGACCAACATCAGGGCAGTGGGAGTATCTGGAGTGGGTTTGAGGCTAAGAGGCTAAGAGAGGATATAAAGGGAATTTCAATTCTTGTGGCAACGTTTGCCTTTGCAATAGCAGATGAAGCATATTTTCAGATGTGTTCAGTCTGGGTGAAGGTATGAAGGTGTCATTATTTTCTGTAATTTTCTATTTGTTTAAATATTTCATACAGCATTTGAGGTGAGGACCATGTGGGAAGTGTCTCTTTGCTTTCACTTTTTTCTGGCAGTGACTTTAAGCCATGGTGAGATTTTTCAGAGACTCCTTCATCTGTGCCACATTGCCTCTTCGACTTGCCTGGATGGTCTCAGTCACCTACAAGAAAACTATCAAAATTGTTCTGCTAATAATGGAAGCAACCAACTTCTTCACGAGGACTTCATTTCTACGAAAGGCCAAGACTTTCAGTAGTGAATATTGTCCTCAATGTCCAACATAAACTTCACGAAGGCTGATCCCACCAGGCTTGTTCAACCCTACATTTCTAGCACCTGTGCCTTGACCTAAATATTGGTTTAATAAATGCACGGGCAAAGGAAAGGTCTGCTGGACTTTCCCAATGAGCAGTTCCCCACTCTCCCATATGCCTCACTCAGCTGTCCCTCTCCACATTTGCCCGTCATCCCTCCCAGCCCCTTTAGAAACAGCCCTTGCCTCTTGTATTCTTCCTATTCCCTGTCCATAGAAATTTCATTAGGGCAGACATCCTGTCTGTCTTCTGAATGCCCCTCACCTGTCACATTTGTGGAACAAATGTCTTCTTATGTAGGACAGAATCGATGTCACCTCTCGTTGAAGCCTTTGTGACATAGCCCCATTTATCCTCCAGATACAGTTAATCATGACAATTTTTTAAATGACACTGTGCTTAATACACATATATTTCCATGGCTGCAATTAGTACATCATATTGTAAGTAACTGTCTCATGTAGAACAAAGCGTATACTTTCAACGTATACTTGTTGGATTGCTGCATACCCATTTGCAAGTAGTGTTCTGTACATTTTCTGAGGCCCTCAACGTGTCCTGGTGGTGCCTCCCTTCTCTGGAGGATGGCCACAGGATCTCCTCTGCCACTTCTGAGGGAGGCCTGAATTAGTTGCTTAAGATGGATGCCCGTGAAAGATTAGGGTAGTGTGAAAACTGGGGAGACAGACTGGCAGTTAACCTCTTCTTATCTGCCCAGGTCTGTGACCAATGAGCGGCCTGGGCTGGGCACAAGCCCTCCTGCAGAGAGGACTCTTTGGCTCTCTCAGCTCCGACTGCTTCCATCTGTTGATGATTACTGTCTGGTCTCGGCTGAGAACGTGTGACATTTCATATTTCCTCACCACTTGAACAAACACAGGGTAATAACAGAAAGGTACTGGCCACAGGAGTAGAAAGATGTATTTGCATGAAAGAGTCAGTGTACACCTTGGGCCGCACAAACAACCGCCTTCTCTTTGCAAAGTTATGAGAAGTGCCCATGTTTCAGGACCAGGAGAATAGGTACATTGACTTAGGCTGTATTTTTGGAAGAAGGCTCTTAAAAATCGAAAATATCAAGAAGATTGGAACACAAAACATAACCACCTCTTTTTACAACTGATGTGATTTTTCTCTTAATGAGCAATCGTGAAGTTTTCCCGGGTAATTTTCAGCATTTTTAGGGAAAGCTGATGCTTTTGCCAAGTACTAGGAAAGAAGAAAAGCATTTTGTATATTTGCAAAAGAGTTCTCCTAATTGCAAGCCCCTCTTTTTTTTTCAGTCCTTTTGGGGGTGGGGAGAAGGTTTCTACTTTCATTAGCAGGTGGGGAAGCTCAACTTCCTGTTGCAAGAATAATAAGAAGATTCAACAGGGACAAGCGTTCTGTCCTGTTTTGTGCATACAATAACCTTGGGATTACTGATGTGATCAGAAATAGGGTGTTTTGACTAATGAAGCATTAGGATCAGAAGTAGAGAAAGGTGGGCCCACCAATGGCAAAAAGGTACACATGGCTCACTGGCATTTTTATGGTTGTGGCAGCTGGATTTGTGGAATGAGGCATGAGTGGGCATTGTTTCTAGAACTAGAAGAAAAAATGAATCGGTCCCTGCTCTTGTTCTCATTATCATTCATTTTCATTTGAGAACAGTTTATATTTATCATAAATGTGTTTCTTATCTCAAGTATTTATTATGAAAATTCGCAGACATATTGAAAAAGTGAGAGAATTTCACAGTGGATGCCAACGTACCTACCACCTAGACTATCATTAATGATTTGCTCCGCATCCTTTATTATGTCTGTTTATCTATCTCTCTATCCATCAATCAACTCATATTATTATTTTTTTATGTATTTTGAAATATGTTGCAGGCAGTCATAAATGCTTTTACTGTCCACTGTTATCCAAGGTAAAAACCTGAGTAATTTTAGATGCCTTTTTCTTTACCCCAAAGGCTTGCCCATTGATTGTAGTAGGCATTGTGCTGGGTACTGGAAAGTGTGTGCACAGAAATGAAATTTACTGGCCACTGGGAGGCAGGAGTGAAAAGACAATAAAGACAAATAAGTACCAAATTACACATAGAGATAATATTCATAAATGGGAAAAAAGGCAGAATAAAATGCCATCTCTAAGGCAGACTCACTCCTTCCCTTTAATCCACCATTCTGCCACTAAAACGACATCCTAGAACACTGCTTGGACCACGCCATCTTCTTCCCAAAACCCACAGGATAAACCCCACAGCCCCTAGCTGTGCACTGCACTACTTCTAGGACATGACCAGACAAAATTTATTTCTGCTGGAGAAATATTTATTGGTTTCCTATTATGTGCTGGGTGCACTAGAATAGATGCTGTGGACATTATAATAAGCCCTTTACAGCCCTCTAGCTTTGAAAATTTTATGGTCAGGTTGAAGAAAGAGATAATTTCAATTTGATACTTAAAACGCTCTGTGAGTGTAGAAGAGGGACAACCCAGTACAGCCTTGGGTCCAGGTTAAGGACATCTTCCCAGAGGAAAAGGAATGCTGTTAATCCTGAAGAATGAAGTTGTATACAGGTGAAGAGGGATGTATTTCAGCAAAGAAAATAACATTTTTAGGCAAAAAAACAAAAACCAAAACCCTGTGGGACTGAAAAGCAACAAACCATTCAGTATTTACTAGAGTGTCAATTGTGAAGTTCAATGGGTAGTGGTGAGGCTTGGAGGCTGGCCTGCAGAGGGCCTGGCAGGGAGGCAAGTACCTTTTCTGGAGGGAAGGAGCAGTGAGAAGTGGAGTGTAAGGAGTGGGCAGAGGGTGATAGAATGAGCAATGCAGGAAACAGAATAGGAAGTTAGGATTTGCTGCAGTAATCCATGTAAGACAAGCTGATGTCACTGGTGGCAAAGGTGGAGAAAGACTGGCCAAAGGCATAAGAGCATTTAAAGAATGGAATGAATGAACACAGAGGGAGAGGAAGGGGCAGGTCAAGAATGAATCCTGATTTTCTCACGGGATGGGTGAGTGAGTGGTGCATCCAATACTGAAGACTGGAAACATTAAGAAAGAGAGGACAATAGTAAATTTAATTTTGGAGGTTAAGTTTGAAGTACTTGGGAGAATCCAGGTGGAGACATCTAGAGCATGGTAGATGAGGGAGCTGGAACATGTTTCCACCTTCTGTCGTCAGCCATGGGTGGAAAGCTTCAAGGGAGTGGAGTGTGTGACACACATCTGGCTTGCCTGTATAGTTAGATAGCAACAGGGAAATAAGTTCAAATTCCTCGACTCTTCTGAGTTGACTTGGCTGGAACCCAGATGTCCTGATTTCTACTTTGATTTTATCTTTCTTTTACCTTCATCCTCACTCCATTCCTAGTGGTATGCTATTCATTCATTTGTTCATCCAGTCATTCATTTTATAACCTCAACAAGTGTTGATTAGGTACCTCCCATGTGCTAGGCAGGGCTAACTACTGTCTCTGAATGTTCTGGGAGTAGAACCTTCCACCTATGAATAACCTCAACATCACTCACTTCCAACTGTTTTCGCCTCCTGAAAAGGGAGTTGTGTTTAGATTTGGAGAAAGACCTGAAGGATAGGAAAGTTGGAGTGACATCTCTCAAGGGCCCAGGGGACTTGCATGACTCGGTGTTGAGGTGATGTGGAAAATGATAACTCTCTGAGAGACCAGGCACTACTTCAGCTTATGAAAAACTATAAAGAACTCCCTGTTTGCATTTACAAAAGGAAAATTCATGTTTCCTATGGCCTTTAACTCCTAATCTTTACTGGTTACAAGAGGGTACTCTAGGCAGTTGAGTGCTTAATAAATATTATATTGTTTGCTAATGGCAATGCTATTTAGGGGTGATATTTCCTTCTGAATGTGCTAGCTTGGTTTAACAAACCTGCTGTGTGTAGTTTCACCTTTCATTGTGTTGGTTGAGATGTCTCAAGGGCACCTTCAGCAGAGGCCAAGGAATGGCTCAGAAATGCAGAAGTGAATGAGTCTGCCGGATGCATTAATAGTTTTTGTCTGCACTGATTTCCCCTTTGTTGCGGGAACATAACCTATACCAAAGGGCTCTGCTATGTTAGGTACATGCATGCATTCTTGCTATGAAGATGGGGATGCTTGAAGGGCTGGCAGAAACATTTCTCTGCATATTTGTCTTGTCTTTACGTGTACTGATGATCAGTTCTGATCTCACTTCTCTCTCCTCCAAATCCAGCTTTTTAGAAATGATTTAGTTGGATACTTGACAAATACTATGTATGGGTATCTTTCTTTCTAATTTTTCCTTACTCCTGAAATTGAATGCCATTTTGGGGTAACTGTTACGTGTGAGGTACAAAAGTATGGAGTTTAGGAGCATGGCCTACTTGGACTCAAGTGGACTGGATTTTGAATCTTGTTTCTCCCACTAGCTGATCTTTCTTTATGAGCTTTCAAACATATCCAAAAGGCAATTCATCTTAAGTAAAATCAGAAAAACAAACTTTCTTGATCCTATGTTTTCCTGCTACTGTCTTATTTTTTTTATTCCATTATAGTTAAATTTCTTAGAGTTATCTACAACTTGGTGTTGAGGACTCCTCATTTCCGACATATCCTATAGCTTTCTGCATCTGGTCTCCAGCCTTTACTATTTCACTGAGAATATTCTTCTCCAGGTGAAAATATTTCCTGTAGATTAATTAACTACTATGGTGCATTTACAGAGACACTCTTGTATTGATAGCATTTTTCATTCTTTTTAGGTTTGTATTTGCTAGTCTATTCAAGAGAAAACTTATTTTTTGCTGGACATTTTGTGTATAATTTGGGAAAACTCTCTTGTCTTAGGTGGGCCACTGGTTTTTATTCTGTAATATGGAAGTATCAGAATTTTGGTCAATGGGGAAATAAATAAGAATGCTTCCACATTCAATTGTGCTTTTTCTTAAAAAATGATAATTAAAGGAGTGAAGCACAGAAATTACAACACTAGTACAAACAACAGAGTTAAGTATGATAACAAGTTTAAAACAAAATATACAGGAAAAATATATTTTTGTAAAATTATGATTTGTTTCTTACTGATCTTTTACCATTCTCCATTACTGTTTAGTCTAGCTCAGGTTTTCATTTTGACTTAATTATTAACTATGAATATTTTCTTAACCATCACAAACTTTATACTTCTTGGTAAAAGTTCTGCTTGGAAGTATACAAGTGTGTCCCTTGAGAGGCATGGTGTCTTTTGAGTGTTCAAAAGTGTCATGGGAAAAAAGTGACGTGAACTCATCTAGTTGATTCTCTGGCCAACCTGAAGTCTGTTGACTTGAACTCTCCTTGGATCTACCAAACCTAAGAACGCTAACTGCCTTGTTACAGCATTAGGAGGAGGGATCTTATTTCCCCCCGACTGTTGGTTTAGTTGTTTTGGCTTTACATTTAATTTTGACTACAGTTATATGAAGAATTTAGTTTGAAGATACAAATAGTCCAATAGGACAAGAATAGTGAGGTTCTCCCCCACCCATCTACTGGACCTCACTCCCATGGCAGCTTTCCCCATTTTTGTTTTTTATTTGCTGCCAGAGTTGGAGTAGTGGAGAAGATATGGAGACCCAATGGCTTTGTAAAGAAATTTTTAACCTACCTACACATTTTCACCTCCAGGTTTATGCAAATCTCCATGGGTGCTGAGGGTACTAATTTCTGAACATTATATGGTTCAAATTGGCTACCCATATGGTGTCTTTTAAGCCAGTTATTGGTCATTCTTTTGTTCCCCAGCTCCCAACATTCTGTGGCTACTATGTCCTTTCCAGTTCTCTTCGTCCTTGGTGATTTATACTTTGAAACATTCTTTTACTGTTATTTTAGTGAGGTTTTTCAGATAAGATGGTGCTAAATGTATGTTCTGTCTGCAATCTTCACTTGAAAGCAGGATCTTGCTTCTTTTCTTACTCTCTGGCCAAAGGTGGGGAGAAGTGAGGAGGGACTCCATGATACTGTGATGGTGCTAAAATTCAGTCATTGTCTTTCTCCTCATCAAAATGAGTAATTTTTTCTTTTAATTACCTGATTCAGTTGCTGCATCCTTTGAGCTGGATATCTATGGGAAAAAACCCCTTCAGGTCTTCTTATTACATTATGAACTCTACAATGTCACTAGAACTTTTATAAGTAATCTAAAAATATTTCCTAAACATTTGTCATGTATAAAACCTTGTTATCTAGCTATATTCTCAAGCATTTTATGATCTGGTGTGAAAAATTGGTCTGTAAAGTAAAAAGAAGTAATGAATCAAGATGATAATGCAAGCAGTTTTATTAACATCTACATTACTATATTCCATATTCCCAGATACAAACAAATCATCATTCTTGTGACTATATGATAACCTCCTCAGCTCCTGATTGATTGGAATTGTGAAGAAAGCACACTTCAAGTTGATAAAGTGCCTTACTTAGCATGCTTTTGTAATTTCTTCCTCTTTGGAGGTTTTAAAAGTAAAGCTATGTCATCTCTCAGAAGTAAGTTAAGTGTGGCCCAATCTGGAAATGATGGGATTTTAGTGACTTTTTATTGTACTAGGTTCATCTGCATGGGACAGATCACTTCAAGTTTCCTAAACCTAGAGATTTTATGAAGATAGACCAGTCTTTCTTAGGTAACAGAGTACTGGGTCTAGGGCTGGTGGCATCAGAGTGACCAGGCTCCAGGACTTCATCTTGTCACTTCACAGTCCTTAGGATGGCATTTTATTGTCCACAAAGGCAGCGTCAGCTCCACATTCCCATTCTAACCAGCAGAAAAGAGGAAGGACAGAGAAAGAGCTATCTCTTCACCCTGGGGACACTTTCAGAAAGCTACACACATCCCATTGGTCAAAACATAGTCACATGGCCACACTTAGCCATGGGAGTGGTGGAACGTGCATCTATTACAGGCAGTCTATACCCTTGGACTCTCAGGATTTCTGTGTCTAGGGATGAAAGGAAGAACAGCCATAGGAGACAGAGTACGTCTCTGTCCCTGGAACACTTTCATAATCCCAATTTGTGATTCCACACTTTTTGTAGTCTGGAAAACACTGAGGTGACAAGAGAAGGCGACAAGCGACCTGGGTGATGGGTGTCATGTCAATGGCAGGACCAATAATCAGATAACTCTTTTATGGCTATTGATCCAATGCTGGAATCCTGCTTGGGAGTGACTACAAACTCTTAAAAAGTACATATTTTAGTTATAAAAGATGTCAAACAGAGAAATCTGACATCCAGTATCCACCATTCAGTTTTAACAGTTTGGCACATTGACTTGATACCTCTTGTCCTTCTAAGAACAGAAGTGCCACTACCCTCTCCATCTCTTTCCCTTTCCACATGTGGACTCTTCACCAGCAGCATGGGCTACCTGCTTTGGAATAGAGCTTATCTTCCTGGTAGCCTTGTGCAGGTGCCACGGGTGATTGACGGTAGGTGTAATAGGGGATTGAAGAGCAACGTTTTCTCAGGTGTGATTTCTGATGTTAACAAGACACTATCCAGTTAATGATGCTTGTTTTTAGTAAAAAGTAATTTTTTCAGCTTAGAGTACTGTGTGCAAACCTATTTGAAGGCTATAATGTATGATATAATTTAAAGAAAAATGAACATTTGTAATAAATATGTATACACATATATAGAGAGATGTACATTATTAAGTAATCTACTCGACTACTTTTTTTGGCTATAAATCATTGTATATTGTATTTGTAAAAATTATTTTCACTTAAGAATAGTTCTTTAGTGACAGGTTTCACAGTCCTAAGTGACACAGCTGCACCCAGCTGTCTTAGGTGGGGTTCTCTGAAATAGACTGAGACTCATGGTTTGCATGTGGACGGTTTCCTGGGAGTGGGAGGGGGTTTGGGGTTGAGCACTGTGCAGAAGGAGAAGTCGGGCTGAGATGCAGTTGCAGGGAAGGTCTGAGCAGATCCCATGGGAGCTCTGGTGCTGCATTGGCCCTTTCAAGCTGCCTGGTTCTGGCGGCCGTGCCCTTGCACAGGCCAGTGATTGGATGGGAGCTGCACCTGTAGAAGGGATATGACCTTGGGCAAGGGGCTGTTCTTCTTCCTAAGACTGTGATACTTCAGAGCCAACCCTCCTCTGACCTAAGTGGGTGCTAGGGGGCACCCTACCCCTCCACTTCTGAGTGGGGAGCGCTCCCAGTTCCTACACCCTAATCAGTCATGCTCTTACACAGGCTCTGGCAGGAGTAAGGCCTGCTTGAGTGTGGTTGGTAAGGTAATAATAATATGGGTGTAATAACTTATAGTTTTAATGTGAATATTTCACCTAAAATGTCATATGGTATGCTTCAGTGTGATATTGTTATGTTACAGAATTACATTCTTATGATTTTGTAATAAATAATTTTATAATAAAAAGGGGCGTTATTTGTGCTGGACCCTGTATTTTGCTGTACTGTTGGCCAATTCTAAGTCAGTGCAAAGATCTTAAAAAGAGTCATTCACACTGTTTTCTTCAAACACACTGGATGTCAGGGTTCAGTGTAACATCATTCACTTTGGCAGGAAGTGTGATGAGGAATCTCAATTAAAAATAGATAGAGGAGTTGTGCTATTGGTGACTAAAATATTTAAAAAATATTTTTTAAATGTTAATTAAAAATTTTGTTGGCGGGGGGCGGTAAAAAACACTTGATTGTTTCAGAAATCCCTGAAGCCTCTTTAAGGAAGTGAGATTCTGAGACTCTGGTCTATTGGAAAGCACCTGCTTTTGGAAAGTACCTGAGTTTGAATCCAGGCCATTAGTTACTTGCTGTGTGACTTTAGTAAGTCACACAACCTCTCTATGCTTCAATATTTTAAACAAAACATGGCACATCTTCCAGAGTCGCTTTGGACCCTGAGATGACCTGACTTATGAGGGAATGCAGCCAGCACTTCCAGGGGTGTGAATCTAAGAACAGATATAGCCATGACCCATTTTCTGGCTGTCTGTCAGTAGAATTAATGTTATCATTGAAGTTCCTTTGAGAGGCAGCTCTCACACCAGGAGTGCCCTGGGAAGGTTTTGGGACGTGACTTCATGTCAGGCCTCCCTACTGCCAAGCCTGCCTGAGGGACGGCTTAATTCTTTGGCTCTGCCTGCAGGAGGAAGGAAGGAAAAGAGAGGAGCCCAAGCAGGTGCCAGCAGCAGGGGGTACGCCTTCTCAGTTGGGTCCAGATCACGTTTCAAGCACAGGGGTTCATGTAATTGGATTGCGCTCGCCCAGAACACCCACCCAGGCTGCCTCTAATGAGTGGCCTCCTTGCTCTGTCAAATTGGGAACATAGAAGACTTTCATTAGGATGGAGGGGCTGCCCATGGGGAAGGGGTTGGAGTCTGTTCAGCTCCTGAGCTCAGTAAGCATGACTCATCCCCGGAGCTGGGGGCCGGCACTCTGAGACTTGAGTCCCTGCCATCAGGTTCCCTCACACATGTGCTCCCCTTTCTTTTTTCCATTTGTAATTGAGAGAAGATATGCTTTATTTGAAGTGAGAATCCCCCTGTGTCCATGAATGTCCTCCACTCCCGCAAATTACAGCAAAGGGAGTAATAATTCAAGTAGTGCAGACAGAAGGCAGTTTAGTGATCTCATGGAGGAGTCCTCTGGGCAAGGCAGAGGGCAGGCGGATTAGAGTCCTTGGCTGCAGAAGGCCTGTTCCGAGCTACATGAGCTTTCTTCTCCTCGCTTTGGGCAAGAAGGGGCGGAGCCTGCACTCTCTACCTCCTGGGCAGCAGGTCAGGGGATGGCTGCAGAGATAGGAAGGGGGCTCGGCCCATGGAAATCCAGGATCAATCAATCTGTCAACAGAACCTCAGGATAGTTATGGCACATCTAATATATGAGTGCAAGAACCCAATATATGTTATGATTTATTAGTTTAAAATATTCTTTAAAGCATTCCCAGGAAGAAGAGAGTTTGGCCCCTTTAAAAACTGGAAGTGAGTTTCTGTCATTGTTGAGGATATGGAACTGGCTGGAAACCTGCTTGTGTGCAGGGCGGTAAAGAGATACTTTAAGTGTTTTTTTCCTCTCTATTCTTTCCCTAAAGTAGCATTTTTATTTATTCATTCATGTATTTACGCTATGAGTGATAACTGGGTTCAGGTCTCACCTCCAGACCCCACCCGACTCTAGGGCCCATTTATTTGCTTGGAAACAGAAGATGAAAGATAAATTTATTAAGGACTTTAAGACAGCAACTGTGGAGCTAGTGCAGGGCCCTTCTGCACTGTCCAAGTCAGGTGCTCGGAACTCAGTCTTGGCCCTATGTCTCTGCTGGAAACTGCCCTTTCACATGTTCTCTGGGGGAGTTCTGGGTCAGCAACACCATCTCCCTTGCACCTGCCTCCCCATCTTCCATCCGATTCCGCACCCTTAGTCTACACATTCAAATTCCACCCATATTCAGATGCTGCTACCGCAACTTTTCATTTTCCTGTGGATGGCCCCGCCTCTTCCTCTTCACAGCTGGACCCCTCGAAAGAGGAGTCAAAGTTCACTGAGTATCTCTACTGCTTCACGTCTCATTTGCCCTTAGTCACTTCCAATGAGGTGATCTCTTCTCACCCCACAAAACACTCCCCTGGCAGAGGTCACTGCTAGACTGCTGACCCCTCAATGCAAAGGCCAGGTACTCAGGTTTTCATCTTCTCTGACTAAAGGTGTGATGTTTGACAGTGTTGAAAATCCTTCCTCTTGGTTTCCATGGTTATCCCTCTTCTGGCTCCTTCCCCTCCATTCATTTTCTCCCAGTTCTGGGCCAGAAGTCTGAACTCCAGATATGGGCAGGGAGTGGCATACTCCCTCTGAAGCCTCTAGGGTGAGGTCACAACTCTTTGCCTCTACCAGCTTCTGGGGGTCCCAGGTGTTCATTGGCTGTGGCAGCATCACTTCGATCTCTGCCTTAGTCTTCATATGCTGTCTTCTCCCTGAGTGTCACATGGCATTCTTTTTATAAGGAGGCCAGTTATATTGGATCAGGCACCCACCGTACTCTAGTGTTACCTCATCTTAACTAAACACATCTGTGATAGGTCTATTTCCAAATAGGTATGTTCTGATAAACTGGGGGTTAGGACTTCAACATATCCTTTTTTGGGAGCACACAGTTCAAGCTATAACATATGGTAAGCTATAACACATAACATAAAGTATAACATATTACTTTATATATTGTAAAGTAATGGTAAAAATCATGTCATTTATTTTTTCCAGCTTCAGTTTATTCACCTATATAATGAATATAATAACACTAGCTTTGCCTATCTATGTATTAAAGATCAAATATAATAGTGAACATGGAAGTCTTTAGGGATTCACGCACACTTTGAAAGAATTTGTCTTTTTTTATGGCAAAATAAAATATAGTGTTTTTTTTAAAACAGACATGTTCTAATGAAAATACTATTTGTTGTCATAGATTTTTAAAAATCTAGATAAAATACCTATTTTAAATATTGACTTCTTTTTTACCACTACCATTTATTTGCTTTAAAATAATAATTGTAATTCCTTTTTTGAGAAAATTTGTTTTTTAATAATCATCTGCATATTGTACTGTGTGTTCACTACCCCAAGTCAAGTCTCCTTCCATCACCATTTATTGCTCCTTTACCATCTTCTACTGCGACCCCCCCTCTTCCCCTGTGGTAATGACCATGCTGTTGTCTGTGTCTGTGGACAGACCTGGAGAGTATTGTGCTAAGTGAAATAAGCCAGTCAGAGAAAGACAAATACCATATGATTTCACTCATTGTGGAATCTAATGAACAAAATAAACTGACAAACAAAATAGAAACAGACTCACAGATACAGAGAACAGACTGGTGGCTGTCAGAGGGGGAGGGCGTTAGGGGTTGGGTGAAAAAGGTGAAGGGATTAAGAAAAAAAAAAAACCCTCATAGATGTAAGTGCTTGCCTTGCTTGGTGATTGCTGAGCTGTGCATTCTCAGACACTCTGGGCTTTCCACTCTTGGTGTGGAAGGTCCTGATGAGGGTGGTAGCCCACACAGGGACTCTGTTTCTTCTAGAATGTATTGGCAGCCCCATGTCTCTTAACTCTTGATGACATTTTCCCAGCCAGCAAGTACTGCTGGGCTGTGAAACAGGAAGAGGTTTTATGCCAAATAGGAGGACACATTGGAGGAATGGGGCAAGGCGATAAGGGGCACTAGGGCTTCTGGTTTAGGAAGTACTGGAGGCAAAGCCTATCATGGAACATGGAGCCTCCCTGGCTCCCTGTCCCCGTTCACCTCCTGCTTTCATAGCTGGAACCACTTGACCAGCCAGCCCTGGTTCCAGTTCTTGGAAGCATCAGGTCCTTGGACAGTTGAATTTGAGGTGCTTTAGGAGCCACATCAAGACGGCCTTTCTGAACTTGACAGGAACAAGCCCTGACTCATAGCTATAGTAGGAAGAACACTTGCTAGGCTCTCATAACTGGCCTTTTGCCTCCAGAGCCCTTTCACTATGTTCCTTTCCCAACTTACCTTCCCCATTGGCCTTGCTGTGGTGCCTGAATTCCACCATCACTCACCCTGGAGTGAAAGTTCAGAGCTGCCTTATTAATCAGCAAGTCAGAGGAAGATGAGCTTTGTCAGCTATGGCCCTGAAGCTTGCTCATTTCTGCTCCAACAAGATAGTCCATGTAGAACGTCAATGTCAGGGGAAGTTTCCCATGGAACAGTAAGTAGTCTATGGTGCCCTGGGGGGAAGCCTCTTAGTTGGCACATGGAATAGGGCAGGGAAACAGTTCTTGGATCCTAGCTGCTTCCCTGACTGAGTCATCTTGGTCTTTATCTTGGTTCCCTTATCTGCATTACTGAGATCTTTTGACTTAAGCAGAGCCCAGGGAGTAGTGGAAGAAATAATGAGATAAAGCACACCAGGTCTTTGCTGAGTGTCTCACACATTCATGCAACACACACACACACACACACTCAAGTTCAGTTCTCTATGGGATGTCTTGTGAAAGGCAATATATTAGTTATTTGTAATAAGAACCAAGTATAGCCCATTGTTCTGAATTCCTCTCTCTACGTCTCACTCTCTTGAATCCTCACCTCTTTAGACATCAGTCTGTTCTCTTATGCAAATTTTGCTCTTTGCAAAACTGGGGTTTTGGTTGGCTTAATACAAGGAAGACTTTTCTGTGTCCAGAGCTGCTCAGAGATGGAGTGAAATGGAGCAAGAGCCTGGATAACAATTTGGCAGAAATGTCCATTTTAAATTATTTATTTGACAAATATTTACTGTGTGCTTACTATATACTGGACATTGTACTAAGCATGGTGGAAAAAAATAAACCAAACTGTGGGTCTAAAACTTTGGGTGCAAATTTAGGCTGGGCTAACTGCTCAGCACCCACCATGGTGTTTTTCAGCGTTGTGCCTCCTCTTATGCCTTTCCCCACCTCATTCTGTTTACAGCTGAGGGCAGGCATCCCTCCTTCTGGAAAATCTTATCTGAATTGCATGGCTTCAGGTTCAGCCCCTTTCTGTGTTTTGCCAGAGTCCCTGGCTTTATCACTGCATGCCATGATCCTTGACATGCTGCAGATACTCTGAGGTCCCCTTGGGATAGCATGTTATTAATCTTAGTATCTCAGCAGGTAGCACAGTGCATGGCACCAGGTAGATGTACATATCATTGAATTGAATATGAAATGAGACTATACCTGCCAGAAAATGAGCTGATTAGGGACACTATTTTCTTTTATACTTTATGGCATCCCATTTTGTTCTTTTAAATTATAAAATCAATACAGGTTCTTTAAAAAAGATTTGAAAAATCCAAAATAAACAGAGGATTAAGAAAATAAAAATATACTTGAAATCCTACCCCTGCAGACATACTAATAACATATCCTTCTGGCTATATTTTAAAATATTTTATACATGCATTTAAAAAGCTATTGTATAGTGGTTAATGTGTTGTGATGTGCAGTGATGGAGAACCTTCCAACTATCCATAGGTTAACACAATAAAATTTTAGTTTTTCCTCATGTAGAGTTCAAGTGGTGTTTCTGATTGAGGGTGCCTCTCCTCCCAGTGATGATCCAGAGGCCCAGGCCCCTGCCACCTTGTGGCTCTGCTCTTTTTGACTCAGGACTGCCAAGAGTGTTGGCTTGGGACAAAAGCCTGGAGGATCTTGAAGGGAACATTTTATAGGAAGACCTGGAAGTGACCATGCCACTTACTCTCATAGTTCATTGTCTGAAACTTAGTTGTAAGTTAGTATTATGTTAAGTAATATATTAGTAGTATGGTCACAATTAACTCTAAGAAAGGCCGAGCAATGGGGAATGGTTGAGTCCAGAGGAAAAATATATATATGAGTTTGATGAACTAACAACCCTTTTCATTCATTCAAATACTTCTCTAAGTACAGATGTTATAGATTATAGTTTTACTACACATAAGCCTTTCCTCATATTATTACATAATGCTTCTAAACAAGGGGTCAATATTATGTTCCTAGTGCTACAGCTGAGAACTGTGTGTGAGAGGTGAAATGACCTCTCTGAGGCCCCTCAGCCAGTGTGTGGCAGAGTGGCCCTCCACTCTCTGTCCACAGACTTCTCTGACAGTGCTTTGTGGTGCGTGCGTGCAAACAGCAAAGGGAAGAAGCATAATGAAACCATTGTCACGAAAGACTACCAGGGGACAACCTAGGCAGGGGTGTCCAAACTTTTGGCCTCTCTGGGCCACACTGGGAGAAGAAGAGTTGTCTTGGGCCACACATTAAATACACTGTGACAAGCAGTCACACACAAAAATATCTCATCATGTTTTAAGTAAATTTACAATTTTGTGTTGGGCCACATTCACAGCCATCCTGGGCTTCATGCGGCCCATGGGCTGCAGGTTGGACACCCTGGTAGTGTCTTACCACTCGATGGAGTAAGAGATCACTGCTCAGAAGTTTCAGATCATATATATGACAGAAGAGAAGAAACTGAAAGCTCTCACAAATCTCGGTATGAATGGGGCGTGGTGGGCTGCAAGTGTTTGGAGTGCTCATCACTGAAAGTAAGCTGTCGGGGTGGCTCAGGGCCGCTGCTCTTCAAATTAGCTTTTGGAACCTCGATGGCTTAGTCGAAGGGCTGGGTAGCGTGCAAAGTCATCCAACCCATGCCTGGGGTTTTCGAGAGAAGAAACCTGGCCTCACCTGTGTGTGAGTAACAACTTGACACTAGGAGCCGAGAACTTGTTTTGTTAGGCTGACTATTTCCTTTTTTGCACAATATCCCATTGAGGGTCATGGGTTCTTGAGGTGTGAAAATAACTGGGAAAATTCAGAATTCAGTTAATGCCTATTTGCTGGACTCTGAGCCTATATAAGGCTTATAGAAGCCAAGAACATGTTTATCAACACACAGAACAAACTTTCATTCCTCCTGTAAAATGACCTCTCCACGTGATATGTGTATATTGAGTGCCCTGCTGTGACTAAGAGCTATCTAAAAAAGAGAAAATATGGTCACCTCCTGAAGCATGTATAAATTGCTTTTTTAGACCCTATAAAATTTTAGCTAGCACCAAACATAGAACTTCATTCATCATCCTACAAGTGAGGACTGCCAAGGGAAGCCGGCTCTTCCTGAGCCGAAAGTGGCAACACTCCAGGATTGGCAGAAATCAAATGAATCATTTCCTGCTTTTAGTTTTAGATAAATAATCAGAAAAGATTGTCTAGATTATGATCCAAAAGCCATTTTTCATAGCTCTGAGGACCTAGAATCCTTAAGAACTTCAGGTGAGAGCTCCCTTTTCCTAATTATTTTGTTGCACAGTATTGGAGAGATGGTAGGCAAATCCACCAAGTCCAAGCTAATTTTTTTACACAATGAAAACTTAAGATCTCTGGGTGCTAAGTAGATTGAGAATGTCTTTTCATTTCTGTATTTCAATGCTTTGTCATGTGGGGACTGCCCCTCACAGGGTTAACAAATTCTTAGAGATGGTGAACAACTCCCTTGGATGCATGCTTTTCATACTCAAACAGATAAATCCTGAGCCTGTATCCCTAACCTACTCCCCTAGCTGGCTCTCACACTCTGGGCCATATCTACCTGCCCCAGTTACCCCGAGGCCAGTTACTGGACAATTAGGACCACCCCTGTATCCAAGAGCCCACTGCAATGATCCCAACCAGCCAGTCCTAAGTGTGTATACTCTGCATCCCATGTCCTTCCCGTTTCTTTGCCTCTGCCTCCAGACTGGGCCAGGTGTTTCCTCGTGGAAACCCCATGCCATGCTGTGCTAAGTCTCAAGGATGGGGATTCCAGTCCCAGATCTGTCACTACTTTCCTGGGAGATCTTGTGCATGTCTGCTAATTATTCTGAGCACCAGTTTCCTTGTCTGTAAAATGAGGTAGCAGGATATCTCCAGATGAATCTTAAAATTTCTTCAAAAACTCAAATGCTAGGAGTTTATTTCTTTAGTATGTGTAGGCTATTTTTTTAAATATAGACTTCTAAATGATGTGATTTCTTCATCAAGCATTTACTAAGAATCTGCTATTTGGTAAGCACCAAACTAGACACTAAGAATCCAATGATGGATAAAAATTTTCTTGTGTTCAAATGCGTAGTGCTATGCTCACAACTGTTGTGGTACCTGTAGAGGTCCAAGAACCATCCATGCTGGCTGTCCTAGGGAGGCCTGATGTGTCCCCAAAACACTCATGTTAAAAGATGAAACATAAGCTGAGACAATACAGAGTTAACAATATATATAGACTAGATATGATGATGAAATACTTTTCCCATTGCATGCGTGCAGACGTTCCTAAACTGTGGTCAAGCAAGGGGAAGAGATGTCATTGGTTCTGGAGGTTTCCATATTTCTAAGCTTCTATCTGGTTTTGGAAGTTCCTTAATTACTGATTCTCTATAATTGCGCTCATTGCTCAAGCACTCCAGGTTCCTTGGGGAAATGCTTTTTATACTGAGAGCAACTTCTACCATCTTGCATCCACAGAGTGTCCCATGCTCCCTCAACACTATAGTGGAGGAGATTATTCTGGGATGTCTGGTTTCTGTTTTTTTGTGGGGGGGGGATGAAAAAAACACAAATTGCATTTCTAAATTCCACGTTCAGAGTTTTCCTCCATTACATCTGCCTCCTTCTTATTTTGTATTTTCTTTATCTTCCATGGTCACCCCGCTGGCATTAGCCACCGTTCAAACTTTCTATGGCTGCTTCCCTGGGATTTTGCTGTTCCCCGTTTTCAGGTATACTTTTCCTATGCCTGTAGCAGGGGTAATATTTTCAAAAAAATATTAAAACAAGGTATTTTTTTTCTCCTCCATAAACTATGTTGCCTAGCAATCCCCTCCAGGCAATGAATCAATGCCATTCACTGCTTTGGGGAGATTGTGGCTACCAACTAGAACAAAGGATTCATTGCTCAATTTTGAGTTTCACACTATATTTTAAAAAACTAAATAGAGAGATAATTGTCTTGATAGCCTACTTTTCATGGAGAGTGGTTTTTTAAATCCTCCAAACTTCCATTTACTGAAAAAAACCAAGCCTGGGTATTTGAGCTTTATTTGCCTGTAGGCATTGTGCGGTGAAGGCAAGGAAGAAATGTCAGTTTTCAAACAGGAAGGGGAAGCCTGTGCCAACATGGGGACAAGGGCCAGAGGTGAGCGTGGAGATGCTGCCTGGGGCTTGCCGAGAGCATCCACAGTCTGAACCCACCGTTCTCCACTCACGCTGGGGAACATGCTGACGTATCAGGGATAGGCCGAGGGAGAAGCCGCAAAGGGAGAGGGCTTGCTTGAGTTTCCTTTTGAAATTTTGGAAGGAGAATGTTTGAGTGTCCAACATGTACTGAAGGGGACATCAGTCAAGCAACAGCAAGATTTGGCTGAAGCTGGAGAGGGACCCTTATAATGGCACCTGCAGTCTTTGGGGAAAATCAAGGAGCTCTATAGGGTCTCTATTATAAAGGTGCTAATCCTGTGTATGAGGGCTTCACCCTCATGACCTGAGTACCTCCCAAAGGCCCTGCCCCCTAATACCACCATCACATGAGGCATTAGGATTTCAACATATGAGTTTGGGGTGGGAGGACGCATGTGTTCAGACTATAGCAGATGTCCTCACTAAAAGACTATTATTTGAATAAAGGGTGGGAGAGATGAGGAATGGGCCATGTCGGCACCTGGGCAATGAGCACATCAGCAAGAGTGAACAGCGAATGCCAATGGCCTGTGGTACAAGTGTTCCTATTGTGTTTGAAATGCTACAAGGAGGCCAGGAGGGCCAGGAGGCGTGAGCAAGAAGGTGTGAGCAAGGAAGATGGAGTTGGAAGAAGTCACAGAAATGGCAGAGGTGAAATCTTGCAGGCCTTGCAGCTCTCCATAAGCACTTAGGTGTGTATGGAGTGATCAGCGGTCCCCGAGGAGGCTTCTGAGCAGAGGGGGCCATGATGTAGTCACTGGTGTTGAGTAGAAACCACTGTGACAATCCAGGTGACAGAGAATGATGTCAGTGGAGGAGGCACAGGAAGAGATCAGATTCTGGATATTCAGTCCCACCTTGCAGTCTGTTTCTACCTTTCACTATAAAAGCTTGATAAAGCTTTTCACTTTCACAAAAGATAAAGAATTTCACTTTCTACATGACTGTTGCCGTCCTGGCGGTCCTGTCCAGCAGGACTGCGTGTTGTTGTGGAATGCTTGTCCTATATCCCCGGACAAGTGACGAATAAATTCACGTGGACTAGAGAAATCCTGTGGAGCAAAAAGGGATGTGTGGCTGATCTCTCAGAGAGAAAAAAGCCCCCACCCCTGCCTCCACAGGCTTTTATTGATACTCTAGGTACAGTACATCCAGGATGGTTCTCATTAACTATGCACAGGTTTGCTTTGGGTGGATACCATTTACAGATAACAAAGGAAAGAATGTTGCCAGTTGCTTCAAAGAGAAAGGTCATTTACAAATGTAAAGGAGAGAAGGCTGGGCTGTTTACATTTGTGCTTGGGAAGTCTAGCACATGTCACAGTAAACTTCTGCTGTCTCCATCCCAGGTGAGGGAATTTTTGCAGGAGCAAGTTTCAAAGCGGCCTAGGGACAATGTATGCCTGATTCCCCACGGGAGACCTACCCACGGATGTTCCCTGCACGCCAACATGCATCTGTCTGCTTTCAGAACCAGAGCTGAGCCAGAGGTCACATCGCACATGAATAGCTTCCCTATACATGACTTTATTTTTTTTTGATACAATTTTTTTTTCACTTAAAAACAAAGAAAATAAATATGGAGCAATATTGCCACATTACATTTCAGGCAAAGGCATGCTCAACCATAGACTCAATCCAACAGCCTCTAAGCAGAGAACGTGAGGTGGAGAACTTAGAATCATGCTTCCTGATTGCAGGAACCAAAAGCACTTAGGAATGGGATGGAGGTCACACCTTCTACAGCTCCTGTCTGCACTGTGCATGTTCTGTTCACAAGTGCTTCTTCAGAAGCTTCAAATCTATCCTTTATTTTGCCCTAAAGATGTTCCTTTGCTCTATAAGTTTGTTTTTAAGGGCAGTTTGAGTCACATCACTAAAGGGTGGAAAAATTAATGAAGGAAACAATGCCCCAAGAAGAGCGCACTTTCTAGAGATTGGCACCCTGGCGTCTTGTCCGCCAACCCCATTCACTGTCACAACTTCTCTTCCCCGTCTGGTGAATTCAGTAAGCTATCCTTGCTTTGTGTGTCATCTACAGCTGCATCTACTTACTTGCAAATTACTGCTTATTGCTTGTATAAACATTTTTAATTATGTTTTTATATAATTTTTCATGTTTTCTTTTTTTTTAATCTGTAAAAATGGCTTGGGTATCTTGGGTTGTGATAGCCTGCATCATAACTTTCCCATTAAAATGAATGGACATTAAAATAATTTAGTAGCACAGTCTTCAAGTATAAGTGAATGCCGTTATTTTGATGGCTTAAAGCGCCCAGTCTATGGTACCTGGTTATGGCTGCAAGAGCTGACTACAGCATTCCCCTCTACTTACCGAACATGCCAAGTGCACTCCTTCTGCTGACATCTGTGTCTTCTTGCTCCCTTCTCAGAATGCTTTCTAATTCAGTTATCTGCAGCTCCTGTAAGTGCATGTTTAAACATCATGCCTTCAATTGGTTTTCTTCTTGACACCCATTTGTTTGTTTTTTTGGGGGAGTTGGAGAGAGAGGAAGGGAGGGAGAGAGGGAGAGAAACATTGATGTAAAAGAGAAACACCAATTGGTTGCCTGTATTGGGTCTGAACCTGCAACCTAGCCCTGTGCCCTGACCAAGAGTCGAACCGACGACCTTCCACTTTGCAGGTCGACACCCAATCAACCGACCCATGGCAGTCAGGGCTCTTGTCACCCATTTAAAATTTTGGTCTCCTCCCTGTGTAATAACCCTGTATCCCCTACATCCCTTCCCTGCTTTAGTTTTCTCATAGCATGCAGAGTTTCTAACATTTGTATACCTTACTACTTTAATTCTTATTATGTGTCTCTTCCCATTAGATTGAAAGCTTCGTGAAGGCAGGGCGTTTTGTCTGTAGCTCGTGCCACATCCATAATGTCTTCAACAGGCTTGGGCATATAACAGGCACTCAGTAAATAATTTGTCGAGTCAATGAATGAAGTTAGGGGATTTTTACTACTTGACATTATGTCTAAATTGGATATCAACATTCCCACATTCCACACTGTTGTCGATGCCGCTGGGATTTTTTCTTCTTCTTCTTGGGTCCTAAAGTATTCCTTGCCTCTGCAGCTAAGGTCTCGTAGGTATGACTTGAGGTCCAGCCCTCCTAACTTCTTGAGGTTGTGTATTGAGACGGCATAATGTGTGGTTCCTGTGCAGAGCTCTCGTTCGAGAGAGTATCCAGGGTTCACTTGATTCCAATTCCATTTTCATCTGTGGTTCTTTCTTACAATTCCAAACCTGAGGTTGACTTTGGAACATCGTCTTTCTTGAGTTCCCACAATATTTGCTCTAGACTAATGAAAAAATGAATGATCATAAATATAATTACTCTGAAGGCCTGAGGATATTTCTGGTGCACTTGGAAGGAAGATGGGTTTGAAAGAAAAGCAATTGACAGCAGAGGGCTTTAGGCACTTTTTTTCTCTGTTGAAGCTTAAGGATACCAAAAATAAATAGCATTTTCTCACACTCATTTAAATTGGGAAAAACAAAGAAATAAAAAAATAAGGAATATGACACATATGAGCCCAAATATTACCTTAAGTAGTGCTAAAAGTTGAGGGATCAATTAGTGTGAGGGCCAAAGAGGCACGAGCCCAGGACGAGCTGGACCACACCACACCACTGCTGCCCTGAACAGAGTTAGAGTGGGTCTCCACCCGTCCTGCAGGGGCAGGACTTCCCACAGTCAGCCTGCTCCAAAGAGGAAGCATCAGGGAGGTCAGCACTACGCTCAGGGAGTTCTCATGACATTTCGTGGATGGAGCACTCCCCAAACTCTTCTGTTCATGAAATCTTTCTATTGTGTAGTCGTGGGGAACTGGTGAAGCAAGCAAACGGTGGATGGGTAACCAAGGTGCCCTCCATCCCTAATATTCCACGGAAGAGCAAAGGTGTCAGTGTGGTCCCTGTGGAGTTCTACTGATTGCGCCCACTGGCAGATGTGCACACAGTCCCTAGAACATGCCAGCTGTTGGTCTGCTGGGCATAGAGGAGAGGAAGGCACCAAGACAAGTAAGACAAGCCCCGGCTTGCAGATAATCTATCATCTAAATGCATCCATAGATGGATGCATAAAGTCTTACGACCACTTGTGGACGTAGTTAGAAGACGATTTGCTGGCTGTGCAATGTGACAATGGTTCCTACTGTTAGGTCGTAGGCTATATGACTTGAACTGGGAGAGAAACGTTTCTCGATGTGATTTTGACTCTAAAAATGGAAAGTAAAATTGGAAAAATTAAGTTACGTAGCTGTCCCAGTGAACTAAAATTTACTTATTTAAGATTTTCCCCAGATTAAAAAAATAATTAGATGGAAGCATCAAGTCACACATGAGCTCAATCTCTTGCAAACTGTGGGCATAAGTAATATACAGTAAGCAAAGGGATTTGTGTGTAAACCCCATCTTCCCTATTAACTGGCTGTGTGACTTTGAACAAATCACTCAACCTCTCCCCAAACATTGCTCATCTGTCTGTAAGATGGGGGTGACTATGACATGGATCTTCTCAACTCCCAGCATACCGAAGGCCAGGTAAAGGAAGGGATGTGGAATCCACCTGTAAACTCTAATATGTTAAACTAACATGGCTACATCATTACATGCTTATGGAGTTTTCTGGGACTATGAGGGAGGTGTCTACAGCCTTATTTCATATCTTTAATTCTGAATTTGAATATAAAATCTGGAAATACACAGATAGTGCTCATCTCAGCCATGTTTTATTTTCTCTTCTAAATTTTGGGATAAGCTCTGTGGCTTTTTATAAGGTGCCTTTAGTATGTGGATTATTTCAAAAGCACAGAGAAGAGTCACACTCAAGACCTATGAGAAAGATCTTTGTTTTACGCCCCATTTTCCTAAGTCAATTTTTCTTTAAGTGCATTAATACTAAAAAACAAACTCCTAAAAAAGGCTTCTGAAAGCAGAGATATTTTACCCAAAATATCAGCATGAAGAGATTTTTATGACTGTTTTAAAATCCCCTTAAATTAGGGGGTTGTAATGGAAAGTCTGACGGGCTCACATAAGGCAGTTCAAAAATATACTCTTAACACTTAACACATAGTGGACATGAAATGTATTTTTAACGTGCTATATGTTTATTACAGATTAAATACTTAAAAATGGAAAAACAGCCCAAATGTTTCTTAAATATTTGCTTAATATAGTCAGAACACATTGCGAATTGTAACCATGAAGAGTACATGTTAAGTGTTTAACTAACATCAAATGCAATAAAATGTTTCATTTGAAATGTTAAGCAGGCGATAAAAATGTCACATGAGACGAGAGATTACAGCTTCACCCAAAATTCTGTCTAATTAAGGTGAAACTATGGAGAGACACTTGATTGGCTACAACCCTGAACTTGTGACCATCAGGGTTTGATGCGCGTCTTGACCTATTGTCCCTCCAAGAGGCCTGTTTAGGGGCATCTGAAAAAGATGCTCACACATCTTGAAAGAAAAGCAAGACAGGCTCCTCCTGGAAGACCTTCCTGACTGCTTTCAGGAGGGTGTAGGCACATCATTCTGCACCTTGTGTCAACCTGCATGACATTATATGAGGCCACACTGTAGCACACGAAGCTCCCCAGAGAGTGCTAACTCCGTCATTCCCAGTTGTGTGGCCTTGGGCAAGTTCCTTCATCTCTTTGTGCCTCAGTTTCTTCTCTGGTACCAGGGCTTTGATCACAGGACCTAGGTCATTGGGCTGTTGTGGGGGTGGAATGAATCGGAACGTGCAACGTGCTTGGAACAGGTCCCAGTGCAGCCTGTGAGTTAACACTTGACACACTCATTGAAAATTGGCAATGGGTTCTGGCTGTTGTA
This sequence comes from Macrotus californicus, assembly GCA_007922815.1. NCBI lineage: Eukaryota > Metazoa > Chordata > Mammalia > Chiroptera > Phyllostomidae > Macrotus > Macrotus californicus. The sequence continues at coordinate 19,863 of VMDR010006507.1, read as the reverse complement.
AGCAAATAGTTAAGAAACATTTGGGGTTCCCCCTATTTTAAAGTACTTTATATGCAATAAACATAGGACATGTTAAAATACTTTTCATATATAATGTATGTTTAGTGTTTTTTGTTTTTATTAGTTTGGGATTATTAAAAGATTCAGGTCATCTCTTCTACTGGAATGTCCTTTCCCTCAAATTTTCTGCCTATTTGTGTTGGTGTACGTTTTAGGGGCTCAGAAATTGTGTAATGAACAAATAAGTGAACAAATGAATGAATGCAGACACCCCCCTAGATGCCTGTTTGCCCAATCAGTCGAACTAGGTTTTTTTTTTCTCCTGGAGTTTCTAGAGCTTCAGAGATTCCTCATTAAATACCATTAATTATAGAAACCACTTCTAAATTGCAAATGTCTTGACTTTTGAACCAAAAATCCCATTGCAATTAATGTGCCCATAAATTAATGTCTCAAGCAGAGCAAACGGAAATGAGTTTTGGCAACTGCTGCAGGTATTGAGAAAATACTTCCTAAGTCTGTGACCCTGGCCAATTATATAAACTCATTTTACCTTAATTTTCTTATCTGCACAGTGAGAATAATAAAATACATCCTTCACGGGCTAAATGAATTCACAGTTCGAAAGTGTTAGAAGAGTACCTGGCACATAGTAAGTGCTCAATAAATGTAGATTAATGTCATTTGTTATAATCGTAACAACAATTACAATAATTTAAGTAATAATTACACTAATTATAATATACTAAATATGTTAATATATTGCACAGTCACCGTTAGCATACAGAGGGTATTTTATTTTGGTTTTGCTCTGGTATATTTTCATTCTTGTTTTGTCAATAAGCTCCTGGAAGAAGAGGGCTTGTGCTCTTTATTACCATTATAACCCCAAAGATCTTCTTGAAAGATGGTCTATTTCCCTGTCTCACCCAGCCTCAGGCAAATATTGCCACAGCTTGAGGGTAAAACTCCGCCAGAAGTGAGAACAGACATTTCCAAACAGCCAAAATGTCAACTTCTTAGAGGAATAAATCTTCTTAAGATAACTAATCAAAATTCTCTCTCCTTTTCTTTAAAAGAGAATATTGGCAGCCTAAAAAAATTAAAATGAAACAAGGAGCTGAGTCCAGCTGGCTCAGCCTCCCAACAAAAGTCTGGGCCTTGGAGTCAGCATGGCTCCGAGCACTTGGAAATTAGTGCTGTGAGTTAATGTGAAGTTCGCAGCCAGTTTGCACACAAGTGCTTTTAGCACGGGTCTCAGATGGGGGCTCTGCCTCTGACCTCATCCTTTTATCTCCGCATCACTAATAAGCCCACTACTTTATTTAGAAGAATTTGAGGATGTGATAAACTATCACGGTTTATAATGGAATTCTTTCTCTTAAATTCCTGTGTTGCTGTTGTTTAACTTTAAAAGACTTTCTGTGCCTTTATTTATTTATCCTATACAAGTGATTTCTAGGACTTGGGGCAAAAAGTCAAACAGTTTCTGAAAACCAGCTAATAATTCCTCCGACTAGTCTGCTTCTAAGGCAAGTACAGGAGGCTGTGGGCTTATTGAATTTTGGGCACTTTACCTAATTATACACTTGAGAAAACTAATGACAGACCCTTAGAAGCTGTGAAGCATATACGTATGTCACCGATTTTCTAAAATAGCAGCTTTATTGAGATATAATTCAATGCCATAAAACTTATCCTTTTAAGGTGAACAATTGAGTGGTTTTTAGTCTCTTCACAGAGTTGTGCAACCCTCACCATTGTTTGATTTCAGAATATTTTAATCACACTCCAAAGAAACCCCGTGATTATTACCAGTCACTCTCCAGCCCCTCTTCCCCAGCCACTGATCTAATTTTCATTTCCATGGATTTCTTATTCTAGAAATTTCGGGTAAGTGGAATCACACAACATGTGGCTTTTTGTGTCTGGCTTCTTTCACTCACTATAACATTTTCTAAGTTTGTCCAAGTTGTGGCGTGTTATCAGCAATACAATTCTTTCTATTGCCAAATAGTATTTGGATTCATGGATATACCATATTTTGTTTATCCATTCATCAGTTGATGGGCATCCAAATTGCTTCCATTTTTATTTTAGCTATTGTAAGTAATGCTAATATAAACATTTGAGTACAAGTTTTTGTATGGACTTGCATTGTAATTTCTCTCGGGTAAGTACTTGGGAGTAGAACTGCTGAGTCGTATGTGAGAGACTGGAAATACAAATGGAAACTAGCCAGACCACAGACAAAAACAGAACTCAGACCCACACCCTGCAGCAACCTGCCCAGGAATCCCATCTCTTTATCTATGGCAACCAATCCAGGGAGCCAGCCTGCTGTCAGTCAGACTTGAAGGAAGCCAGATTGCTATCTTCAGTAACAATCCAGAAAGTTAGTAATAACTGCTGAAATAATAGATCCCAAACAAGAAGGATTTGATTAATAACTGACAGCTTCCCTAGTTTTTGTCTCAGTTCCCAACATAGGACCAACCAGAGGAAGCCAAATGTGCACCCACACCAGTCATATAGGATGTCCCACCTCCAGCTTTGCCATGCCACATGTGCCAATCAGTGTGCATCCAAAGCCTTCCCTTTCTTATTAGGAAGCTCTCCCAGTTCGCTGCCTGCCTTTGAGTCTCTGCCAAAACGCAGATGATGGTGGCCGCCTCCCTTGCTATAGCACACTCTGAAGAAATACGCTTTGCTTTTCTCATCTGGTTGGTCTTCATTTCCCTTCACATATGTGAACTCTGTGTTTGACATCTCGAGGAACTGCCAAGCGGTTTCCCGAAGTGGCTCGCATACCACAGACTTTAATTCTCCTTTGTCATTGGTGCCAGCGAAGGACACATGAGAGAGAACACAGAGCAGGCCAGTTTTCTGGAGCAAATGGTTTCAGCATGTACTGTTCCATCCACATGGTGGATAAGAAAAAAGGAAGAACTGCTTTTCAAGGGTGAGTGACACATTGGGTTCAGGGAGTCATTGTTGGGTCCTCGAGGAGCTTTACTGAGGCAGACATGTTTAGGCGTCAGCTGGAACTTTGGTACTGGAGTTCAGGAGAACAGTTTAGTCTGGAGAGTTATTATTGTCTTCTCTTCCTTAAAGTCACACTGCTTTTCTGAATTGCTCCCTTTGCCTCTCATATCCCTACTCTGAGATTCTTCCTCATTGAAGGTCATTCTTTGAATCAAGTCTCATTATAACTTTCTCTTGGCTCATTAAGAAGTATAATAAGTCTTCTTTTTTCCCAAATAACTGAATACCAGTACAGTGGTTTGCAGCTTTTGATAGAAAAGATCTAGGAGACAGAACAATAAACCAGGGAGATAACTATGGCACTGTGAGAGTCCAGAGACATCAGAGCCAGCTTGACTTCTTCTGTAGAATTAGGTCATTACTCCTTTTAAAAATTGGTGGGCTTTTATACAGAGCTAACAATGTAACAGGTGTTTCGAAACTCTCTCCACTTCAGCCGCTAAGGCGTCGGTATTTTTTTCTACTTCATTGTAGATGTTTTGGTCCTTTTATGTCTCCTGATACATCCCACGTGACTGAACAGGGTGTGGCTCAGGGTGGGTGCTCACAGAGCTTTTGTCAGGAGAGTACACAGGCTCTCTCTTACTTGCCTACGTCGGACAGTAGCTCCTCGGTGGCCAAGAGGAAATCCAGTGTCAGGTCATTTAATTTTAAAGGCTGTGTGTTGCTCTGTCCCACATTGTCTCCAGCTTCCCTGTCACTCTAATGATGGGGATATGCCATGTCAGAGTCTCCCAAACTGGTATTCTACCTGTGGAAATTTTGTCATTTCTGTGTTTATTGGGAAGTGCTGAATGCCAAAAGTGAGATCAGTTCCTTTGCCTCGAGACTCCTCAGCGTGTTTCACATGTTAAGGCACATTGTGAATCACCAGGGGGAACAAGCAATACATTTGTCCACCCCGTGTGTGTGTGAGTTTGAGTGTGAGGGTGAGTAGCACCTATTGACATCAAGGCATGCTGTTTCAGAGTAAATGGTCTGAATTCCTTGTGTTCCTCCTGATTGGTTCCTTCTAGCCCTATAATTGGTGACTTGAATTGTAGTAAATGAACAAATTAAGGTAAAATCTTAATATAGAAAATATAGTTAGAAAAATATTCCTATAACAAAAATATTTTAAAGACTTGGCCATAGGCCTAGAGTAATAGGGGTTTGTTGATTTCTTCAGAGTAAAACTCACTGCTACAAATAATTTAGTACAATAAAAGAATTTTCTCCTGCCCTATTTTTACAATAGAGGGGTGGAAAAAACTAGCACCTTCCAGCAAATATCGACTGAATGCCTCTCAAGCATTGCAGTGCCCTGTAGAGACATCAAGTTGTGCCCAACACAGGACTTGTGTCCTCCAGGCCTTTGTCATTTATTGGAATGATGAGAAGTATGTAGGGTCATATAGTCAGCGGCACACTGGTGAATAAAATTCCTTCTATATCAGACATACAATTAAAATTTAAGAAATTGTTTAAGACAACAATTTAAAAGATATCGAAAGATTGTTTGGGTTTGAAGCCCAAATAGTCTAGGTTATAAGCTTTCTGAGGGCAACACTGATGTTGCTGTTGCATCCCTGTACACTTGGCCTTGGTGGGGTCTGGCAGAGGAGGTGTTGGAGGAAGCAGCACTGTATTCAGTTACCACCCAGCCTCGTTCCTCCCCACTTTGGTCCAGGGTACTTCACAGCTAAGTCTGTGCATGGGCTGCATTGAAAGATGCAGTTGGCCTCAGCTTCTGCACCAATTATCTTCAACTTGCTACCATGTCCCCCAGGCCCTGGGGCTCAAGAGAAATGAATGGTGTCAGATGTAAACTTCTCCTTCTATTGTGATATATATCATACATAGTATATATCATATACATGATATATATGATGTGTACATCCCAATGGAGCTATATAATTTATTTCTATGTAAAATACTTTATATATACACATGGTATATATACCTCACGATGGATATATACATATACACAATGCTTTAAAGTTTTACAGTAATAATTAAATGAGATAGTGCACAGAAAGCCCCAAGTCCAATACCTTACCCAGTGGCTGGTGCTTTTACTATGAGGTTAGACCTTCAGGCGCCATCAAGGCTGCTGGGCCTCTCTTCAGGCTCAGTCTCCTGTCCAGCCCACTTGCTGCGACACCTGTGAATCAGGTTGTGGTCTGGTTATGTCATTTTGTCAGTCCAGACTTCTGCCTCTCTTCTTTTGTTCCTTTAGTTTCTTTGCATTTACCATGCCAGGGTCAGCCCTGCCAGATGAGGCTTGTCTGCCAAATGTGGTCAGAGATCTTATTTCAGACTGGACTCTTTTGGTTACAAATGGCAGAAGCCACTCAAATTACTTTAAACAAATAGTAATCATCGTGATGATGCTGATTGTAGAGTCACAAAGCTGACAAATCATGGCTGCATTGAGGGGTGCCAATTAGATTAGAAAAACTGTCCCTCCAGCTTTTGGCTCTGCTTTCCTTGGCATTGGCTTTGTAGTCAGACTCGGTCTCCCCCCACCTACTCCATGGCAGTGAAGGTCGTTGTTAATGGATCCAAGCATACTGATGGTGAATCTCAGAGAAAATGTGGCTTTCTCTTCTGCATCACCTATATCAAAGCAGTAACCCTACTCTACGTGGCTCAACTTGTATTTCCCTCCCCATCCCCAGGACCCATCATTATTGGCCAGTCTTGGCTGTGCCTCCCATGGCTGGGCTGGGAAGCTGATGTCACATGATTAATAGCCCTGCCAGAACCACACTGAGCAGGGAAAAAGCAATTCCCCAAAGAAAGAGAAGCAAGACCCCCAAAATGGCAGGTATCCACAGTAGAGACATCACCGTATCTAGCTTCTGCATTCGCCTGAAGTTTAAAGTCTCTGCATTTCTGAGGATGAGAGTGGTCTCCGTCCTGTAAGGGTCAGCCACGCACTTTGGACATCATGGTTTGGGGCTGCCTGGTGTGCCTCACCAGTTTGGCATGTGTATCTTTTAGGGAAGAGGCTCCCTTCCAGCTTTCATTAGATCCTCAAGCAGGTGCAGACGCCATGTTTAGGAAGCCCTGCCTCAGAGGGCAGATCTCCCCGTGAATCCTTAAATCCTCTGTGTCAGTGTTGTTCCCAGGCACTGGGGCTGCCGCAATGTGCAAGACAACACTTAAGGGGCTCTCAGCCTGGTGCAATTCCCCCTCCCTACTGTCCCCCCACTGTGACTCCAGCCAGCAGGAGATGTGAAGGGAAATTTGGCTTTAAGGAGGCAGAAAGGAATTTGCCTCAAGGTTAGAAAGTACGGTGGGAATTTGTGGCAGACAGAGACAGTGAAACAAATCAAGGGGTGGGAGAGGGAGGGCAGGAGCATCCATATGGCATTGGAGTGCGGGGCAGGTAAATTGTGGCCTGAATGTGAGGAGATGTGAATGTCACCTCAAGATCCCATAGGTCATAGGATTTCAGAACTATGAAGATCCCTGGACATCATACAGAAGAAGAAACTGAGGTACAAAGAGGTGAAATGACTTACTCTAGGATGCCAGGGGGCAGGAATGCAGAAACCCCTGGAGCCCTGTGCTCTTTCTGCCGGTGGATGCTGCATTGGGATGTTGTCTTTGTGTGCCCCGTGAAGGCCATGGCCTTGACCCTCCCTCTCTGTGATCAGCTGTAGGCAAGTAGGTGGATGCAGTAGAAAGGAATGACCCAGGAATGAAGTGAGAAGCTGACCAGGAAACCAAAAACTTGGTGAGGCTGGACCACCATCTCCTGGCTTCTCCCGCAGACCCCCACCTGGCAAACCTGCCTGGGGGCCTCTCCTGTCCAGGTGGACCCTTTGTAGGCACATTTCCTCCAGGGTCCTCTGAGGGACTCAGAAACAGCATGCACTTTTGATAGTCCTGGTCTTGTTCCAAACGAGAATGCCTGCTGTAGAGAAATGCAGATGCCTTCTGCCTATTTGTGCCAAAAAGGTACTCCCCACCTACAAAATTGCAGAATTATTAGTTCTTGAAAATGTACTACTCCTACCCTTTCCATTGAAATTCAATCCAATTCAATTAAAACATTGTGGCAGCCTGCACGAGGGCACAGATGCCCTAGAAAATGATTGTGGGGGTGTTTTCCCTGGCTATGAATAATTCTTCAATGTGAGGCGACCACACACGTGCTTGAAAATGAAAACAGTCCTGATGGTAATGGAACAATTCAATAACACGAACTTGAATTTTGAGAGCAACTTTCTTGTAAGGTTAAATTTTGGTTGGGTTGATCATAAGCAGATAGACTGGGCTTTGTCTCAGCTCTAAACTCTCTCTTTCTCCTTGCTCATTCCTCTGCCCCTAAAGCCTTGCTCTGTTCATTGCCTCGGTTTCCCTCTTGCTCCTTCAGGCCAGTGTGCTAGTTACAAATAAGCCACTCTGATGGCTGAATGACTGATGCTGTGTGAATTCTCCAACCAGGCAGTGTTTTCAAGGGACTGTAGAGCTGGTTGGTGACCTCACACTGTTGTCTATCTTAAGTTTCCTTGGATTGAGGCTCTATCTCCTTAACAGATTGACCTACTTATCACAGAGCTCAGTGCTACTCCTTTGCTTGGAATTCTGGGGCCCCCACACTGACCCTCACCTATGGTCTTTCTTATGCCTCATCATTTCAACCAACCCTGGCTTGTTTCTCTTCTACCCTGGATTCAGAGCCAAAGTGATCCCATGGTGTCTTCTCCATCCATTAAAGTCCTTCCCTTGGACTGTGGACTGATGCAGTCTCCTGTTCTCATCCCAGAGCCCTTCCTGAAATTTAGTACCTTGCTTTCTATCATCCTTTGCTCTGTCCTAACTGGCCTTGTGTTGCTATGTTAGTGTGACTTGCTTCCAGCCAAGTGAAAGATCCTGGAGTCAGGAGTGGCTGATTCTATAGTCTGTATTCTTCTCACTTATGACTTTTGTACAGCAGGTCTTCAATGGCCGTTTGCTGATTCATGGATTGTCATGAACTGAAACTGTCACTTCAGTAAGCAAAGCTTTTTGGAAGTAGATTTAGGTTCACGAGAGTTTGTGTGACTTGATCAAAACCCCAAAAGCCAGACACCCGCTTGGAGGGCCATACAAAGACATGCGCCCTGGGTCCAGCTCATACCTGGGCTCTGGTGTAACCTAGCCATGGCATGCCGGCAGAGGTGCTGCTCTCTGGACCCATTTGTTTACCTGTCAAAGGAGAAAATAATAATAACAAGAACCATAAAATACCTATCTCAGGTTGATGCTTAGGACTAAATGACACTGGAACACAGCATTCTGAAGATAGCATGAGGTCTGGAGTCACACTGCCTGAGCCTTGCTCTGCTGTTTCCTAGCTGTGTGACCTTGGGTAAGTTATCCAACCCCTATGTCATAGTTTGTTCAAATGCCAAAGAAGGATGATGATGATGATGATAAAAATACCTATCTTTGAAGGTGTTTATGAAGACCGAGTGACAATAATTTGTAAAGACAATAGAATGGTGCTTGGCATCTAGCTTGTTAGGTAAACTAAACAATAGTAATGCATAAAAATCACTCAGCACACAGATCAGGGTTCAGTTACTGCTGGGCTCTGTTCTTGCTGTTGAAGGAAAAGTTGCTGTGTCCACTGCCGCTGTCACTGCTGCTGCTGACAGCAAATTCTGAACCAGCTTGTGGAGTCAACACACTCACATCCTACCTTCAATTTCTTGATTCCCAGGGGAGAAAATGTAGGTCTTTGGTTTTCCTGTACTATTCAAATTGATGCAATTCTTTAATAGTTTCTCTATTTTATTTTATTGTGAGTTTTCTTCCCATTTTACCTGTTCCCTGTCTAGACTGCGTTTTGGTCATCTTGACCCAATCATAGAAGAAACTTGTATACTTTTGGATTCCACTCATGGGTGGGGGTGTCTTTCAACTTTTCACCACCAGAAGCTGCAAGTCTCCATGCATTTGCAATGCCATTTCTTGTCCAGAAAACCCATCTCTGTCTCTTGCCTACTGATGAAGTTCCACTCATCCTTCAGGACAGCTAAAGCATCTTATCAATTATTCCTTTTACTCCATGCAGGATAAATTCTCCTTTATCTATCAATTGTTGAGTGCAGCTTTTAGGTGGCCTTGACTGCAAATCTAGGAGTAATGGGACCATTATTTACCATTGCCCTCCTTGCATCCACAAAGAGGTCAGCATAAAGTTGACATATGTATTAGTCAGGAGAGACTAGGATATGTTGAGTAACAGAGAACCCCGAATTTCGGTAACTTAACAGTTTATTTTTTTTATCTTTGTTAATGTACTATGAGTGACAGCAGCAGGTGCTTCTCTACACACACACTTAGGGTCAGGGCTGAAGGAAGCTTGAACATCCAGCTGTAAGATGTGGGATTCATATCCTTCTCTGTGCTTTGTCAGTGGAAGAAAGAGAGAGATCCAAGATTTATGCATGGTTTTTTCATGGTCCCCACCTGGAAGCGATGCATGTAACTTCACTTAGGTTTCTTTGATTATAACCAGCCTATCAGTACATCTAGCTGTGCAAGGGGGAATATGCATGGAGAAGATCTAATACATGGTAAGTACTACTGTCTCTCCTGCAGAACTCTGTACATATTTGTTGAATATGTGAAGGGGGCCCTGAAGCCTAATGGAAAGTGTGCTGGCCTGTGTCCAACAGCAAGACTAGACTAGACAGCATGTATTTGAAAAAGGACAACTGATCTCCCAGAGTCTCTCAGCTTCTTCTTATGAGAAGTGTGGAAAAAAATATGTGCCTTACTCCCAGTTTTGTTTTGATTTCAAGAGGTGATATATACAAAGCAATCAGCACAACTGCTGATGTAGAGTAAATGTGGTTTGCTCCTTGTGCCAGTTATTCGCCATTCCCTATACTTATATACTGTCCCCTCTTTCCCTCTTCCCTGCACCAGAAGGTAGGCTCTGAGAGATGCTACACCCAGTCCCCTTTGCTTGCTGGCTGGTTGAATTCAGCCAGTGGGGAGTATAGAGAGAAGATAGGAGAGACAAAGGAGATGGAGGTGGATGCCTTGGCTTCTCTTACTCCTGTTCTCTCACTCAGCATGCTTCTGGCAATGCAGACCACCCCTCTTTCAGGGCTCTGGGCTCAACTGGGCTCACTCCAGTAGCACCATTTTCTCTCTTGCCCCTTCAGGCCTACATGTGGTTATAGCTTCTTTCTCTTGCTGGTCTCTGGGTGCTTCAACATCCCATTTGGTTTTTTTAGCCCTGACCACACCTCTGTAAATAGGCTGTACTTTAAGGGCTACTCACAAATCCTCCTGAACATGCTATCTGCTTCCTGCTCATATCCTGGCTGATATTTACCCATCTAGACTGAACTCCTTAGGGTACAAGCAATGACTCATTTTCTTTATAATTCCCAAACCCAGGCCAGTGCCCAAGATAGAGGATATATTCATTATTTTAAAGAAACTATTAAATATAAAGTTAATAAATAAAAGTATTAGCTGATGTTCAGTGAGTGCTATGTCCCAGGCAACATCACCTACAATTTCAACCATCTGTAAGGTAGCTAGCATCTTGCCTTTTAATTTTATATGATGATATCAAAGTTCAGGGAGATTGAGCTACCTGTCTTGCATTGTCTTTCTAGAAAGTGGTGGATCTGGGACTTGAACCTCAGATGCCTGATTATTTATTTCCTGCTCATAACTCACATGTTAAATCTGTTTCTAGCTCCTAATGGAGGCTCAGAGGGTATAGTGGCATCTCCAGGCTTCTGAGACCTTTTGGGGAGACAGCACAAAGACTTCCATTGACATTCCTTCTGAAAGCGTAGAAAATAAGGCTGCCTTTGTTCCTTGTGGGGTTCTAGGTCTATGGTTTAATTGATGTACAAATAAAATTTCAGTGAAAGCACAGGACAAGTTTGCCTGAGGCTTTTCATTTGCCTTCTCCAAGGTGCTGCCTGGTTAATGAGGCCATTGAGAGAAAGTTAGGCTCTAAGTCTGTGGGTGGGATTTGGGGGTACGGGTGATAGCCCATAATGGACGTCTGTGTCTGAAGCTTTCATGGGTTGGCGCTGAGGGTGGAGGGTGGTCATTTCAGCCAAGATAGGAGAGCTAATGAGAGGCGAGCTACCTGCATGGCTTAGGAATATAGATGCAACTTGGAGCCTGAGAAAGTGCTCTGAGACCCTGCTTTGAGACTCTCCTTCTTCATGCCAACCTTAAGTGTACTACCCCACTCCCTAAACAAATGAATACTGAATCCCATCAACACAAATCAGTTACCATTGTCATCTCACTGGAGGATCATTCATTCATTCATTCAGCAAATATGTATTGAATGTCTATGTATGTCAAGTGCCACAGGATACTTGGAGAGGCATCTGTAAACAACATACCTCAATGTTCCATATTCTAGTAGTGATGATAACCATGAAAAATATGTGAATTTGATCTTATGTCAGAGGTGATAATGACATGCGCTACAGAGGGAAATGAAGCAAGGCACAGGGAGAGGTGTGTCAAGAGGGAGTGGCTTTAGGTTTGACAGGGTAGTCCATAATAAGCAGGTGACCCTGGAATTACTTGACTCGTGAGGGAGTAAGTCATGGGGTAGCTGATGGAAGGACCAGCAGGGAGTGCAAGTGCAGAGCCCCTGAGGCCAGAGCTTGCCTGGAGTCTCTGCAGATCAACAAAGAGCCCAGTCTGGCTCAGCAGCATGCTTGAGGGTAAGGGTAGTAGGAGATGAGGTGGGAGAAGATTGAACAGTACACTTTGTCAACCATTGAAAGGGCTTCAACTCTTACTGAAATTGAGACAGGAGACTATTAGAAAGTTAACAACTAAAGAGTCAGCGATCTGGGTTGGCATTAACAGAATCTCTCTGGCTGTGATGTTGAACAAGGGTCGAGGCAGAGAGAAGGGTTAAGCCCTACTTTTGCATAAGTCTTGTTGACCTGTGATCATAGCTTGTTTGAGGGTGGTGGAGGTGCAGGTGGTATGAAGGGAGTGGAACATGGAAAGCTCTGTCCTTAGCCCAGTCCTCACCATTTACATCAGCAGTAGGAAATCTGCTAAACACACAGGTTCACAAGACCTGAATGAGGCTATATCCTAAATTAGAAGGTTGAATGACAGAATAAGAATCCAGGATTAGTAAGACAAACTGGAGCAATGAATGCAAGACAGATTATTTTGCAGGAAATGGCTTGCTTCCCCAAACCAACCATTTAGATAAGTGACTCATGCTATCACATTGACACTCAGGATTAAATTTGCTGTGAGCTCTAAATGTATGATGTGGCTGTCAAAAAATTGAATGTTATATCACTAAAAATAGTACTTAGGAAAAAAGAGGTGAGGACTTGAGTCTTCTATAATTAAACCACATCTTATATATTGGTATTGTTCTATATTCTCAAAATGACAGGCAAGCTGAACAGAAGAGAAAAGTGAGCAGAATAATTATGAAGAGATAAAAGTATGAACATAATAATGACTCAAGGAATTAGAGGTGCCATGTCTGAAGAAAAGAATTTTACATGGGTGGAGAGGAGATATTCAGTTTTAAATAACTGATGCTCAGCATGACTAATAAAGAATACCTGGATTTTCCTATGAGATTCCAGTGTAAGGCTACTGGCAGAAGTCCCAAATGGATGTATTTCAATTTTAGTGTGAAAATGGTCCAGCATCCAGAGATGTTCAGAGATGAAAGGGTTTGAACTAACAAGTCATGGGTCCTCTATCCCTGGAGGTGCACAAGCAGAAGTAAGGTGGGCTGCTAGCCCGGCTTATCTTCCCAAAACCTTCCAGCTCAGAGATCCTCATTGTCTATGATTCGAGATTTGCAGGACCTACAGCATTTGTATCTTAATTCTCATGCTGGCTTGTAAACTCTATAAAGACAAGACCCATTATTCATTTATGTTTTCCTCTCAACACTTACAGCCATGTTTTACTTATTTTCAATGTTAAAATAATTCTTGGAGAAAGAACAAGCATATGGTTTGTGAAACTATTATAAAGTTGATTTCAACCCTGTTTTAGAGCCACACTAGATTTGTAGTATTTGTGTAAGAGTAGTATCTAGAAACATACTACTTCTATTTTAGACTGGAATATACCTGGAAGGGGAAACAAGGTTTATTTTTAATTTTAATCTCATAGTTGAATTTTTTAAGTTTCTGTTTGCTTTCCTTTTGATCACAGCCCTGCTTCTGGAGGGTCTGCAGAAACAAAAAGCTGAGGAGCCAGTACAGGGATGTGGTTGGCTCAGCAAGGCAGCCAAGTGGGTGTGAGGGTGGGTGAAGGGGGTAGGACCAGTGCTCACTCTGTAATCTTTGGGACCTGCAGTGGATCAGAGCTGCATGAAACAAATCAAGGGCTCAATCCACGAATTCAGAGCAAGGCCCCAGGTAGAACATGGGCTCAAGGACAATTCCGTGGACCTGACTCAAAATGGCAACAAACTTAAGGTGTAATCTGCAATTGCTGGGAACAGTTATCAGCAGTATAAGGGGATCATGACTCATCTTTGTGGATTTCCTTCTATCCCAGGTTCTCATACATGAGCTGCCTTGTCTAGTCTGCTTAGGGTCATAGGCCTGTTGGTGCTCAGAATAAAACACAGCCCTTGTTCTATATTTTCTCCAACTCCTTCTTCCCAGAGTCAACAGAACAGGACTAGTGTGTGGCTGTACTTTCTTTATGAGTTAATTTTGGTTTAGAGAGAAGACAGATGTGATGTAGTATCCAGGAGCCAAAATAACTTCCCTTTGAGTTTCTTTCTTCTTTTGTTCATGAGCATAATGAGAATCAGGGACAACTGGAAGAGGCTCTTCTTGGTTCTACCTGCCAGGAGCTTGAGCCCAAGACTGCACACTCACTGAACTTCAGGCATCTGCCATCTTTTAGGATTTCCCTTCTCTTGACAACATGTGTTATTTAAATGAGCATCTTTGGTGTTTTGGGGTCACACAGTCATGACATGCTCAGCCCGCATGGGTTTCTGGGAAAGAACCAGTTCTGGATCAGTCTCGTCCACAAGGCTGGGGCATGAGGGTTGGAGCCTAGTGTTCAGAGCCTCTTTATCACCATAGACTGTGTCTGCCAACAGGGAATGTTCTGTTTATTTTCGACTGAGTAGCTTTGAACGACTCCTCTCTGTTGCACCATTTTCCTGAAGCTGATGGACCTGAGAAGGCCTAATATTCATCCAACATCTGTTTCTCCAATTTTCCAGGCTCCTTGTTGTTTTGAAGTGCTCAGAATCAGAGTTTTAAGTGCATGTGGGCATAATATTCAGTATATTAATACACACTAGAGACAGTTCTGCCTACTGGAAAGCCAGGTACTAAAGGGTTATAGAAGTCATTTGATACCTTGTAAAGCCCAAGACACCTCACCAATGCCCGGGCCCTGTTACTTGATGTAGTCAGGTGATAACATGTATACACTTGTACAGCCTTCTCCAGCAAGTGCCAAAAGTTCATGCTAAGTACTACATAAATTATCACCTAATTAAGTACTGTTATGGTTTGGATTGGGGGGAAGTGTAAACTCAATTCTCCTTGGAGAGTAATATGCAGAAATATGATGTGGAATTAATTGTATGGGTCTAGGTCAAAGATCAAAGTACAAGTGGAATTGACTTTGCCAAGGAAGAATTTGGAAAGAATTTTTGTTGGCCTCTCAATAATTTCAATTTTCATGACTAGGCTTCTGTCATCCTATAGCCCCACTCTTCTGCCCCTTAGTCCCTCAGTTCTCTGTAAGTGGTTTCATTAGGCATCCTCTCCCTTCTCTTCTGCATTCTCCATCTACTCTAGTTCCTTGGCTAATCCTAACTGTGAGGTGAAAGGACTTGAGCTAAATTAGAAGACCTTGAGTTTGAATGTTGGTGCTCCTCATTCCTGGCTGACCTTGGGCAAGCTACTTAGCTCTGGGAACCTTAGTTTCCTCATCTGTACAATGGGAATAATAATAGTTACCACATCATTAGGTTGTTCTGGAATCAATGAGATACTTCTCATAATGTTTGTGCTTGATGCTGCAAGGGTTCAATAAACATAAGCTGCTCCCCAGATTCTTCCTTCTTAAGCTGGGGCATAAAGCCCTTTGATGAAGGATGGTCATCTCTCTTAGTTTTGGGGTTGCAACTTATTCTCCACCCCAGCTATTCTTCAACTTAAGGGGCCCATCAACTATTTATTAATCCAATAGATTAATTTATTAGTTAGTGTATACCAGGTACTGTGCTACTTGCTAGTTCCTGAGAATGCAAATTTTCTGAGCTTAAATCTGAGCTGTGATCCTGTTCTTGGAACCAGGTATTTACTTTGGTCCCCACCCTCCACCACGGCTGAATTAATGTTCCCATTGAACTCCATTACTTATCTGAGTGGCAGAATAGGAAAGAACTTGGGCTCTAGAGTTCAATGCTTGTGCTCTTGGGCAGGTTATTTTATTCCACTGTAACTCACTTTCCTTATCTGGGTTATGAGGCTTACAATAGCCCCCACCTTACTGGTGTTATGCTGGTCACTTGCCAGTTTATTCTCATATCTATTGTTCATTTTTTTCCTGAAAACTTATTTTTCAGGCTCTCTCACCTCTCAACAGTGTTCACTCAGTGGGAGGCACTGGCAAGAGATTTATATATTTAAGATATGAAATCGTATTAATTTTTAAGAAGGAGTTTCAAGAATATTGCTTAAAAAGGGCAATTATTTTACTGGAAAAATCCCAGTTAATAAAATTATCCGATTTTCCAAAGTATTCTGACAATTCAAGTTTCAATTATGTGTGGTTATCCTGTTCTTTTTTTCTTTATGTTCCTCTTGGTATTATTTCATAAATCGTGATTACTTGCCCCAACAAAACAATAGTCTTTTTTAGATCAATCACTAAATCTTTTTTTCTTCTGTATCTTTCCAAACTACTTTATATCATATTTTCAATACTAGATATGACAGAGGATAAGCTAATGTGAACAGTTCTCTCTAGTCATGAAATTTTCTTATATTTCCTCAAATGTAACTTGAGGCCTTGTAATTTAATGCCTCTGTGCCTTGTACATGTTATTCTCTCAAACAGGAACCTCCTTTTCTCCATCTTTGACTGGTAACCCCCTGTGTATTCTTAATGTTTAATTCAAAGGTTTTCTCACCAGAAAATCACTTCCTTAGCTTGAAGTCTGGGTTAGATGTTGCCTTTCCCTTCCCAGCACACTTTTGCCTAATATATATATATATATATATATCTGTATATATATATATTAATCTGACCTACTCTATTGGCTACAATGGCCTCAGGGACACTGGTGGAAATATTTCACTCAACTTGGCAGAACTTGAAGAATGGGTTTGGAGAATACATCAAACATCAGCAGCTCAACTGAGGGAGCTGGAGTCTTTATTTCCAGTCCAAGAACTGGGTATGTTCTCAGGGTGGGAAGGACAGGGCACAATAATGTTGTGAGTCTCCCAGCTGGCTACATGGATTAGAAATTGCCTCGTTCAGGTTTGAGTGGTGTAAGCTCAGAAAGGCCCGGTGAGGTTGAGTCTGTTTTAAATATCTCTCTGCTTGAATCATCTTGGTATCAGCTCCTCCAAACTCATGGTGCCTTGGACAGTTTCCTTTCCCTGGAATGAAGTGTGTATATTGGCCAGCACAGGCTAGGCAGAGGCAATTCTAGCTTAGCTGATTCCTGGAGGAATGTTATAGTTAATTGGGTAAGAAAGTTTGAAAGAAATGGTTCAGAAGTTGCCTTTGAGTAACTTACCTTCATTTACCTAGAAGCCAGCTTTTGGCTTCTAGACATTTAAAGAAGTGTGGGCTATCTAGAAGTGTGCAATCCAGAAGAAATCTCAGAGCCCATTACAGAGCAATGAAAGCTGGGAGGGAGTAGGGGTTTCAGAGATGGGGAGGAGCAGTACAGACTGCTCCCTGCTATTCCTGCTCTGCCTTCTCTGTCTGGGTTAAGAAATAGGATGAAAGAAAAAGGCAAATTGGGGTCAAAATCCCACCTTTTGATCCATAATGACAAGATTAGACTGGAGGACATAGCTTAGTGAGGTAGCTAAACAGACTGCCGAAGTCACAGGATCACGTTAACAGCCAAATGGATGAGCCAAATGGGAGAGATGCACAGGGCTGGGTATGGGGACAGGGCACAGAGCTTCCTTGCTCCATCCAAGCACCACTTTCTCCAGATCTCCATGTGCTCAACAATCTGGAAGCTCTTCAAACCTTGTGCTTTTGGGTTTTTTTGGAGGCTTTATGACATAGGTGTGCTTGGTTAAATCACTGGCTATTGGCAATTGATTCAACCTCCAGCCCCTCTTCTCTCTCTAGGGGTCAGGATGTCCCAGAGAAAGTTCCAACCCTTTAATCACAGCCTTGTTTCTCCTGGCAAGCAGCCCACATACTTAGGTGGGGTCCAAATGTCACCTGATTAACATAACAAAAGACCACTTTGTTCTCATCACTTAGGAAATTCCAAGGGTTTTGGGATCTGTGAGCCAGAAAACACAGATGAAGACCAAATATATGCATTTCTTATAAATCACGGGTCGCAACAGTCTTCCATCCTCTCCATTATTCTCCATTCCTACCACCATCTTCTCCCTCAAGACCCGTGGTCAAAGTTCCTTGTCTTCAGGAAACCATAAGTCATGATGACGGTTCTTGTTTAGTGAGTGCTAACTATGCACCAGATATTTTTCTAAGTCTTTAATGTATATTAAAGCAAACTCTTCTCAAAATAACCATTTGAAGTAAGTAGTCTTTTCCTATTAAACTTTGGCAGTTGGCTTCAGTGTGCAAGCTCTTTACTAGCTAGCTACCTTGCCTCTCATGCATTACAAACGTGAGTCACACCAGGACATTTGGGGGCCCCAAACAACCATCCCCCACTAGGGTGTGTTAACTGTGTCTTACAGTCTCCTGCTGATACTTAAGACCCAGATCTCATTCTTTTTGCCCAACTTTTAAAAAAGGATTTTATTTACTTATTTTTAGAGATGGGAAGGGAAGGAGAAAGAGAAGGAGAGAAATATCAATGTGTGGTTGCCTATAACTTGCCCCCCACTGGAGACCTGGCCTGCAACCCAGGCATCTGCCCCGACTGGGAATTGAACCAGCTACCCTTTGGTTTGCAGGCTGGCACTCAATCCACTGAGCTACAGCAACAGGTGTTCCAACTTTTTTGATTTACCCCACCAAGTTTGATGACTTTCTGTTTGATGCCACTGTTGCCCCTGTCAGTCATTTCTATTACCACACTTGCACTTTTTTTTATTAGTAAGATGTCATATTTTACTGAGGTATGACATATTCAAGGAAATACGAAGAAGTGTACAGTTTGGTCAGTTTTATCAAATGCATACAATCTGTATGTCACATCCCAATAAAATACAGAACACGTCCATCCTCTAGAAGTTGCTGCATGCCCACGTTAGCCAGCTGTTGCACACCCTTCTCTTCTGACAGCCACTGCTTTGGTTTCTTTTCCCATTGCCGGTTTAGCTTTGCCTAGAACTTCATGCAGATGGAGCCCTGCAGTGTGTGCCTTTTGTGCTCGTTCCTTCACTCAGCTCAGCATTTTGAGATTCAGTGCCTATTGTTGCTTGTGCCAGCTGTTGGTTCCTTTTATTCCTGAGCGGTATTCCATTGTACAAATATACAGAAATCTGTTTAGTTGATGGATATCCTGAAATGTGTTTGTTTTTTGTTGGGTTATTTGTATTTCTTTTTTCAGTTTTTGGCTTTTGTGAATAAAGAGCTGTAGACACTCTCAGGCAAATCTTTTCGTGGACCTAGACCCCAAGGTTCCTCCTAGGTAAACACAGATAAGTGGAATTCATGGATCATAGGTAGAGGTATGGTTAACTTTATAAGAAACTGCCAAACCATTTTCCAAAGCAGTTGTGCTACTTTACGTGCTCACCCACAATGTGTGAGAGTTCCAGGTGCTTCATATCTCATCAACACAGTATGCTCAGTTGTCGAAATTTTAGCCATTTTAGTGAGCGTGTGGTGGTATCTGCACATGGCTTTAATTTCCATTTTCTAATGATAAATAATGTTGAACATTGTGTCATATACTTTTTGGCCAGTTATCGACCTTTCTCTGTGAGATGTCTGCTCAAGTAATTTGCTTTCCACCCACCCTGCTCATTTCTACATACGTCACTTGATGTTTTATATATTCTTTATATATTCTGGATACAACCCTTTGTCCAATTTATGCTGCCAATATTTTCTTTCATTGTATGACTTGTGCAGTCATTTTCTTAATGGTGTTTTTTTGATGAATTGAAGTCCAACTTTGATGAAGTCCAATTTATCCTTTTTTTTTTAATAGATGGTACTTTCAGAGTTCTGCCAGGAACAGCTTCGCCTACATCAAGGCTATAAAGACAGTCTCCTGTACTTCATAGTTTGCCTTTCCCCTTAGTTTTATAATCTATTTTGAGTTATTATGATGTGAGGTAAGGGTGTACATATTCCCTCCCATATCTAGTTATTCCAGCACGAGTTATTGAAAACTTTCTTATCTTATTGACCAGCTTTGTGTATTTTGTCAGAGCCTAATTGACTGTGGTAGTATGAGTGTTCCCATTCCTAAATGAAATGCTTTATGTTGATAGGATTTTTAAACCAACCTGGCTTTTTCAGATGAACTCCTCTTAATCATGATATATTGTCCTTTTACTTACTATATTGCTGGATTTGAGTGGCTAATATTTAAAACAATATGTTTTCTAACTAAATTCATGTGCCATATTGGTCATTAATTTTCTTTTAATGTCTTTGACTGGCTTTGGGATCATGATTATGCTG
>VMDR010006506.1:0-45088 GCA_007922815.1 Macrotus californicus | reverse complement strand
AAAGGAATAATAAAGAACCAGCAACTTAGAAACTAGTGGAATGGAAAAACAGAATTAGAAAAATAAACTTAATAAGGTTTTAAAAAGGGAGGAAACACCAGAAAAGAATAGGATGAATAATGCATAAAATAAGTGTTAGAAATAAATTTCAACGTTTCAGTGATCACACTAGCTACAGCTAGACTGAACTCTCGAGTTAATAGATGCAGGCTTTCACTTGGGATTAAAAAATCCAGCGGTATCCTTTCGCAAAAGACATCCCTAAAAGTTAAGGACACAGAGAAGTGGAAAGTAAAAATTTAGGATAGATACATCAAACAAATTCTAGCCAAAAGGGAGCTGATGTAGCTCAATTAATATCTCACAAACTAGAATTCAAAGCCTGACCAAATACTAAGAGATAAAGAGCGTTGCTACATGATGACAAAGTTATTTACCAGGAAAATTAAAAGGTCTATGTACCTAATAACGTAGCCTAAAAAATGGAAAGCAAGACTCAGCAGAACTACTTGGAGAAAATGATGTATTCGCAATCAGTGGGAGAAATGGGCACTCTTTTCTGTGGCGGATGGATGGAGCAGTCAAAAAAATCAGTGAAGTGAGGGACATCTTGAGAAACATTTTAGAGGTTTCACGCCAGTTTTTGAGAGCCCAGTCATCGGGAGAGTGTTCCTCCTCTCTTCTCTTCTGGCAGGGCAGAGTCCGCGCTTCGGGGAGTCCTTGCCCTGAGAGCCAGGAGGTTTGACAGTGAGTACCCTTCGGAAGCTGGTCTCCTGAGGGCAGAGGTGTGTGGCTGTTGCTCAGCACTTTCTTACGGAAATCACCTCTTTTCTCACCTTAATTCAGACCCACATGGAAAAGCCAGTGTGCTGATGCTGGGCCCTTCTGCCTGAGCCTCTGGGATCCCAGATTCTTGCTTTACCGTGGGACACAGATGATTTGCAGATAGATGATCCCGAACCCCGTTGCAGTTTTTCCAGCCATTGCCCACAACTGCACCGAAGGTGTCTGCAGTGATGAGAAATGGTGGCTGGGGGCGGAGGGGTGGGGGAGGAGGCTCCCTGTGCAAGGTCTCGTCTCCTCGCAGTAGAAACACAGCTGTTCTTACACATATGGAAACTTAAAAGAGACCTTAATTAGTCATCGATGCCAAGTTCACAGTGGTGGTTCCAGAGTGATAGAAGCGCAGCTGATTAGAATTGAGGGTGGCAGTCAAGAGTCAAGCACATGGACTTTCAGATCTGGCGACATGCGGGCCTGAGGTGGCAGACACTTGCCTTCCCACTCTCCCTACTCCTCTCCAAACACACAGATGAAAGCTGGATAAAATATGAAGGCAATGTAAAGACAGAGAAAACCTTGAAAGGAAAAGTAAGCGGGGAAGGAAGCACAATAAAATAAAGGGAAGAAGAGAAGTGCTAGTAACCAAGAGCAAAATAAAAACCGAAGCCCTAAGCGTGGGAGTTGCTGTGGTGTGGTGGCCTCCCTCCCAGGCGCATCAGTTCCATCAGTGTGGGTCTGTCTGATTGGTCACCGAAGTCAGTTAATTATGTATGCAGATCTGGCCTTTATTAGGAAAGAGTGAGGCTTCAGCTCAACCTAATGCATAGCCCTAGAATATATTCGAGGGGTCGGAGGTAGACAGTGACCATAAAATGCTGGGCTCTTTCCTGGGCTCTGTCTTTGCCTCGCACCTTCACCCAGCCATCCCAGACCCTCCTCCAGCAGCTCCAACCCCCGGTGACCACCTGGGTTTAAGCATTTACCTTAGACATTGATTAGTGAAGTGAATGCATTAAAGTTGCCGTTGTCAATGCTTTGGATTTGGGCCCAGCTGGTCAGGGAATTGCTGAGTGTCAAAGGTTAACTCTGGGTGGTCAAAGAACCAAAACAATTTTAAGATCATTGTTTTAAAGCACCCTCACAAAGCTATGCAACTCTGTAATGTAAAACAATCCAAAACTGGCTACTTTTCAGATGTAGAAAGTACTTCCAGGGTTCTCATTTTACAGCATTATAATCTCATGGGTGGGAAATATCGCTGGTTACCTCTCCCTGTGCTTTTGACTGTCTAGTCACAAATGGAGCACTATCTAAAATGTTTGATGTAGAACATTCTGAAGAAGTGGACATGATAAAATAATTTTGAATTCAACAGTAGAACCACAGGCCTTGAAGTCTCGTGGCTCAGTTGGCATGGTGTAACACAGTTGTCAGGCTTGCCTTCCACTTCCCTTGATAATGTAAACTAGCAAATTAAGACTTACCCTGAAAATAACTGCCTGTTATTCTGCAACAGAGGTAGAATATTCCAAGAGCAGAAGGAATAGAGGTAGTAACATTTTACCATCTGGCAAACCACTAGACCAGATGGACTCGCTAATGACTTCTCTGAAGTATTTAGTCAGACCTCACCGAAACACATGACTGGCACACTTAATTATCCTAAATTAACAGGGCTTCTGCCGAATATAGACCTCGATGCTTGAGTCATGCTCCTTGCTTAAAGAGGAGAAGAGGCATGAATAGCGCCAGAAAGCTGGGTTTCACAGAGATCCCTTTCATTAGTGAAACTTCTCATTATCAAATTGCTGTGTTACAGTCTCACGGCAGTATTTCTGCTTTTTCAGAGAATGAATTGTAAGACTAGTCATGCTGATCAAACTCGCTTTATCAGTAACAATTACACTTGATGAGAACATCTGGGGCTGAGCAATCTGACACGTACAGTTATCAGACATCCCTTCCTCCTTTCTGCCTGTGGAAGACTTTAAACCACTTTTTTTTTTCACAAGTTAATCAATTTTATTTTTCTCTAACTTTTCTGCTGTAATTTGTTTTAGCTTTTATGTTTGTATCAAAGCAAAATTGACATACAAATAAAAAATTACAAGCCTTACAATGAAGAACTCCCCCTGCCCCATCCTTTCCCATTCCCTAATCCACTTGCCAAAGAGATACTTTTTGTCCTTCTGACTGTTGTTTCTGGTGGTTACTTCCACATCGCAAAACTGTATCATACGATTAGTTGGTATTTCTTGACGTACCCACCTCAGACATGACTGACTTCCTTTTAGATCTATGAGGGTGCAACTTACAGATACCATGCTTAGATTCCTTCCCTTCTTCTCCTTAAAGGGTTATCGTAGTATTTTTTATTCCCTTAACATTTTGTCTCAGTAGCTTTACGTTACATTTTTAAACTTTTGTCTTTGGGTCATCAACTATGGACAGTATCTCTTGACCTCCAGCTTTGGATGGTCACGATATTAGTGACATGAATACCCTGTTGAATGCTCCAGAATTCTGTCACTCAGTATAATGTTATTGAGATTCATCCATGTTGTGCTCTTTCATTTTTATTGCCAAAAACTATTCCATTGCATGAATATGAAATAATTCATTTATCCTTTTACTTGTTAATGGACATTTGAGTCATTTCCAGTTTTTGGCCATTATAAATAAAGCTTCTGTGAACATCTGTATGTCAGTCCTTGTTTTGATGTATTCTTTTATTCCTCTTGGGTAAATAGAAGTGGAATTGCTTAGTCACATAGTAAGTGTATGTTTAAGCTCTTAAGAAGCTGCCAAACCGCTTTCCAAAGTGATTCGTCATTTCCCGTTCCCAACAGCAGTGTGCGTGCATTCCAAGTGCTCCACATCCTCAGCAATGCTTGGTATCGTCAGCCTTTTCATTGTAGTTATCTTTGAAAACGTTCAAATCTTTTTCATGTTTTAAGTTGGGTTATCTTCTTGCTGTTGAATTGTAAACATTTTTTTATATATTCTGCCTTTTCATTTTCCTAGCGTTGTTTTTCAAGGAGAAGTTTTAATTTTGAAGTCCAATTTATCAATTTTTTCTCTTATGGTTCATGCTTTTTGTTTCTCCTCCAAGAAACCATTGTCTTTCAAAGAGTTTTCTCATGTGTTATTTTTCCTATCAATTGTATAGTTTTAGCTCTTAAATTTAGACTTCAAGTCATTTGAGATAATTTTCGTGAATGATGAAGATGTAAGTGTTGAGGTTCATTTCTTTTCCACATGGATGTCCGATTGTTCCAGAACTATTTGTTGAAAAACTATCCTTTCTGCTTTGAGTTCCCTTAACCACTTTTTTGGAAATCAGTCGACCATGAAGTGTAGGTCTGTATCTGGACTCAGTGCAGCCCAATCGGTGCCTATGTGAATCCTAATACCAACACTCTGCTGTTTTAATTCTCACTCCTTTTTACAAAGGCGTCATGCCTTTACTCAGATTGATTGACTTCAGTAGTTAAATCCAGATACTCTCACTGTTGTCATAATTAACAAGATTTCCAAACCCTCTTCTTGCCTAGGATGCTTTCTCCTTAGGATGACCAGTTCAGTTCTCCCAACTCTCCCCTGCCCTACCCACCCCCACCTCCCACATCCAATCCTCCCCACTACCCTCTCATTGTCTTTGTCCTTGGGTCCTTTATACATGTTCCTTGACTTGAGCCTTCCCCTTCTTTCCCCCATTATCCCCCTCCCTCTTATTTTTAAAGTTTGGAGGTTAGTTTACAATAGCTCTATATGTACATGAGTTTTCCTGACTTAGAATGTCAGTCTTCTGGGGTTAGATTCCACGTGTGTTTGTTTTGAGCAGATTCTGTCACATGGCAGTTAATAATAATACCGCCTATCTAGTGTTCACTGTGTTTTAAGCAATATTAACTACTGCTTTAGGATTTATTAAATCCTAAATAATACCTACCTTCTTTTAGGTAGGTACTATTTTTATTCCCACTTTACGGATGAGAAACTGAGGCAGAGAGGTTGAGCAATTTGCTGAAGGTGAATTGTGAGCAACTATTCTACGCTAATAAATAGAGAAGATGTGCTTCAGTGATGTAATGGTAACTGTTTAACAAGCAGCTCTCCAAGAGAAAAAGTGTAGACACATTCATAGTTTGTTACAAATTTTACTGTTGTAAATGACATGTAGTACACAACTTACAAATAAGAAATTATATAATATTCTCTACTGTAAATTCTGCATAGCCAATCAGTTCTCATAGATTGCTTTTGTTGATCTTTGCCGAGCTCCTCTGTGTGGCCCACCTATGCCTGCAACTCAGCCGTGATTTGACAACAGGAGATGAGGACTAAATGCTGGACTGCATCCGGGTCAGGAAAGAAGTCCCTCACATCACTGACAGATGAATGTAGTCCCAGTCTGAATGCTGGTTAACATTTTCATTTATGTCAATAAGACAAAAGTGGAACAACAAAGACGTATATCAGAACTTTAATCACTTATCAGTGATGTGAGTGACTTCTTTGCTGAACTGGATAACACTTTTTGAATATTGGAAGACCATCTTCTCAATTTTTAATGTTTTTTTTTACAATATAACAGCTACAGACATGGCACACTTTAAGGTTTCTACTGCATTATTAACATTTTATCCTTCTGTGTCTTAAGTCTAGACAATCAACAAGACAATGAGCGAAGCCCTGATTTGCAGCATGTGTTGATTTCTGTGATGTACCATATTTTGCCGTGTGTAACGCACTCCTGTGTGTTAATGCACATCCACATTTTTGGCCCAAACTTTTAGGAAAAAAGTCTTTCATTTTAATCCAATTATTTATTTATTTATTTATTTATATTTAGATACTTGTTTTTTTTTGTATTATAAAGGAATTTTAGTATTTAGCTTTTAACATTTTATGGTACAAGAAGTTTTATGTAACAAATAATTACAAAACACAAGAACAGATACAAGAGATTTCAGGTACTACCCATGTATAATGTGAATCCCTATTTTTCCCTCAAAAATTTGAGCAAAAGAAGTGTTCGTTATACACGGCAAAATACGGTGAATACTCCCACCGTGGCTAGTTTCGGGCCCTAATGTGACATCGCTGAAAACAGAGTTGGAAAGAGATGTGCAGTAGCACATCACTCGGTTCTGTTTCTACCGCACAGAGAGAATAGCAGTAAATAACCTCAAGACTCTAGAAAGTGTGGTGAGATAATTAAGAAGTGATAAGATTTACTATGTATAACCATTGTTTTTAATATGATTTATTTAGTTTTAAGTTTATATAATTTAATTTTTAACAGTGGGCCTGATTAACAACTGATTCACAAAATTGTCAAAATTTAACAGTTCCCACTGGTCCATCCAAGCTAGCTGCAGCCTGCCACCACCTGCTTCGATCCCAGGGAGCCGAGCCACTCTGCCCTTAACCATTCTTTTATGTCACATTAAGGTATTGCTAGAAAATATTTAATAGCTTCATACCATTACAGGTATGGAAACATTCAGCATGCAAGATATGTGGCATTTCTTTATTTTTATACATCACATTTATTCTCATCAGATGTACCACTCATCAGAGTTGTCAGTGAGGGGCCACTACTTAACCATGGATTTACAGGAGACTTACACAGTTCAGGAACCTGGCAGTGGACCCTGGTGGTCCATCCATATTGCTAACTCTTCTGCTCATCCCTATTCAGCCCACCAAAAAGGTGGGGCCCTCTCCGTGGTGTCAGGTGAGATCACGGTCCCAGTGGTGGTACTCCAGGGCC
Organism: Macrotus californicus; assembly: GCA_007922815.1. Lineage (NCBI taxonomy): Eukaryota > Metazoa > Chordata > Mammalia > Chiroptera > Phyllostomidae > Macrotus > Macrotus californicus. The sequence continues at coordinate 38,526 of VMDR010006506.1, read as the reverse complement.
AAGTGCAGCCCTAGGGACCAGGCAGGACTGGAGCTCAAGCATCCCACCTGAGGCCACAGTACCTCCAGGCCACTGGGTTCAAATAAAGCCTTCCTGTGCCTTTGTTCACTTCACAGGTGAGCATCCACCGAGGTTGGGCCAATTCCTCCTCAGCCTGGGAAGAAACTGCCTTCCCCTCTTCCCGCACACAGTCCAGCCTCATCACCTTGATGTACAATACTTATAGCTCCAATGTTGGAAAAGTTCTCTCAGGGTTATCCTCAGGGAAGAGGGAGAAGACTTTCTTATACTTTCCTGGTGAGACAACTAAATACAGGGTCCACCAGAGGTAAGGCCCGCTTGAGTGTGGTTGGTAGGGTAATAATATGGCTGTAATAATTTATAGTTTTAATTTGAACATTTCACCTAAAATGTCATATGGTGTGCTTGAGTGTGATTTTGTTATGTTGCAGAATTACATGCTTATGATTTTGTAATCAAAGATTTTGTAATAAAAAGTGGTGTTATTTGTGCCAGACCCTGTATATATACTAACATACAAAGTTATTGTAGAAAGAATCACTGAAGCAACCTGGGCAAAAGTGAAATGAGGCTTTAAAAGGTAAAGTCAGAATCATGAACATTTTTAAATGCTGCATTTGGAACAAGCACTCACATAATTTTTTGCCTTCAGGAATCAAGAATGATGAGTGTTGATTAGTATTTTTTGTTTACCCTCATAAACAAGGCTGCCTCTTTCCATGACCCTATTCATTCTCATCTTCTCCCCACAAAACATATTTAGAAATCTTCCTGATCTAAGCTGACATCAGAAAGACATGTTTTTGCCCTCTTGGCATCCTGGAGAAACAAATCAATTCCTTCTCCTAGACAGGGTGATGAAAATCCTTCTCTGCAGTGCTGCTTTCTATCACTATGGTAACAGAATAATGGGATTTCCCAATGGAACTAGATTTATATGTACACAGAGAAAAGTAGTTCTTTAAAAGCTTGATCCCTTTTTGTAGCCAAGTGCACCATACAATCACTGCAGTGAACCGAATACCAAAGGGAACTGGAATGACACCAAACCCTCTTGTAGGTCTGGACTGAGACCTGCCTGGTACTGAGACCCTCAGTGAAAGAGAGTCAATTTTTAAAGTTCCCATATTAAGATGTTGCTGTTGTGACTATAATAATTTTCAAAATTTGCAAAGTGCAACTTAGAAAAGCAGAGTTTGGGATGTATGGACTTTCAAATGGCAGACAGACTTAAAATATAAGTGAGTAGTATCAGTGCTTCTGGTCACAGTCAGAAATTCACAGCGCTATGATGTGGTAAAGGAAAGGAAGGGAAGCCCAGGGCAGAACGGATATTCTGTGTGATGGTGGTACTTCCCACTTCTGTGATTTCTCCAAGGAAGCACACGACAGTCGGTAATTTCTCATGAAACCTCATCAGAAGGAACTCAGGGGTCATGATTCCACTACCGCCCCTTATAGGATAAGGGTACCCACCCTCTCTTAATCTGTTGGCTGGTCTAAAGGCTTTACTGTGGGTTAGCTTCTTAGGCTCAGGGCACCTCTGTGGAAGAAGCAAAGAACAGTTTCGAAGTATGCAGCAAGGGTGGATTTGGTTTTGTAGGAGAAATATGAATATATATATATATGTACTTATGTATATGTATAGCAGTGTATTTTCATACCTGTCATTTAGATGCTTCTGAACTAAAATTTCAAAAGATGTTTTGAGATTAGACAAAATCAGATCCTGCTCAAAATGATTTATTTTTTAATCCCCACCTGAGGACATGCTCACTGATTTGAGAGAGAAGGAGAGAAACATGGTGTGAGAGAGAAACATCAATTGGTTGCCTCTCATACACGCCCCGACTGCGGGACCAAACCCACAAACACACCCTGACTGGGAATCGAACCTGCGACCGTTCAGTTTACAGGACAACTCTCCAACCAGCTGAGCCACACCGGCCAGGGCCAAAATGACTTCTCACGAAATTCTTGAATTCCTAAGTGAAGAGACATTGGGTAAAGGGAGGAGGATGCTTCAAACCTGCTTTTAAAAGAAGTGCCTCAGCAGCTGCCCCATGGCTGATCCCTTACCTTATGCTCCTGCAAACCCAGTGATGAAAGTTGGTCACGTTGTATTTCTCCCTCTCTGATAAGATATAAAAGTTGCTGTTGAAATGAGATGACAAATTTAAAATAAAAGTAAATGCCACTGGGCGGTCCTCTGGAAGATACATGGATGCCGTCGCTTGCCGTGTTACCCGGACGAAGGGAGCGAAGTTTCTGGGAAGCTGATGGGAAAGCAGCAGTTGGCCGAGTGAGTAAAGGTGGCTTTCTGTACTTGCTTTTCTCAACCTGGACATGGATAAATAGGGGCATTATGAGTCATTTCAAGCAATCATGTTGCAAGCAAGCCAGAGAAATGAGGTCAAAGACTCTTGGCTTAGAAGAAGAGAAATTGAAAATTTTGTTAATGTATTCAAATGACAAAGGAGGAACGTAGGTCAATGTATCATGTGCTGGGAAGAGATGATTTAAAGAACAGTGTAAAGGAGCTTCTGGCAGAAAAAGAAAAAAAAAAACCCAAACCGCAAACAGCACATAACAAAAAAAAGAAAAACCATTCCAAGGTGCACTTTGTCATAACTGTGATAAATTTATGAGCTTTACTATGAATGAAGAGAATGATAATAACCAGAGTAAAAATACTTCAAATCCACAATGGGATATTTTTAGGTCACACTGCTAATTGAATAACTTACGATAAATTATTTTGAAGGTCTCTTTAAAGATTTGTTGAAAATCATCTATTTCATTTCCCCCTTCATTCAAGGAACGAGAAAAGTCAGGAATCATGAAATCATAGTGAGAATGACAACCTACGTCTTTTTTTTTTTTAATTCTGGGTGATTTTTAACTTCAAGGATCTACCAAGTATCTCAGGCATTTTTAACTAGAAGCTTTGATCATAGCCAAACAGTTTCATTTATGTCTCTTGACCATATAGTGCCTCTGACCATTTAGGGGCAGTATGCCCACTGCTCTTTAGTTCCCAGCCCCCAGGCAGACCCTGCTGCCGGCAGTGAAGGGAGAGGCAAGCCGGCAACTGGATGGCATCATTTGCTCCTTCTTCAGCAAGCACTGTGTTGTTTTTAATTGTTTTTCTTAATCCTCGTCTGAGGATATGTTAACTGATTTGAGAGAGAGAGAGAAACATCGATGTGAGAGAGAAACATTCACCGGTTTCCTCTTGTACATGCCTAGTACCTTTCGGTGTAGGGTCGATGCTCCAGCCATCTGAGACACCTGGCCAGGGCCAGCAAGCACTTAGTGCTGCCTCTGCCATACGAGGTTTCGGGAACTGTGTACAGAGTGACAGAAACCACTTGCCCTCCTGGAGCAAACAGTCTAGTCAAACCCTCTTCCCCATACCCCTTAGGACTCCAGACCTGAGGAGTCTCCTTGGCGTCCCCACTAAAAACCGGTGGAGTGAAGGCCATTTCCCCAGGATCAGGCTCATAATCTTCCAACTCGAATGCTGCCAAGCTCTGGGAGTTATCAACACAGTTACCCAAGCAAAATAATTCTGGCAATTTGGACACGCCCAAGCTTTTGCTTAGCCTCAAACATCCTCAACTTGTTTCCCTCTCTTTCTCTTAAATATCCGTTGACACAGGGGTCCCCAACCTCTGGGCCTCGGACCAGTACCGGTCTGGGCCTGATTGGAACTGGGCCGCCTAGCAGGAGGTGAGCTTGAATGTACTGCGCTTGAATCACCCCAAAACCACCTCCGCCCCATGTCTGAGGAAACATTTGTCCTCCACGACACCGGTCCCTGATGCCAAAAAGGTTGGAGACCACCGCTCGAACTCGACCTTTCCGTCCCCTCTGCCCTATCTTGCCTTTTGCTGTCTCTCGTCCAGTCCCTAACTGGCCTCCCTGCCTCCTCTCCTCACATCCCTCCCCACCTGTGCTTCCCACTGTGCCCTCTGCCGCCAGGGTCACCTTCCTAAAATATGAAACTGGTTGCCTTGTGTCCTGCTAATACTTGTCAGTGGTGCCCTGACTTCCTGGTCTACCTCTGAGGACTTTCATGACCGCCCCAGTGCGTCTGCCCGTCTCATTCCCTGCTCTTCTCAGCAAGGCTTTAACTGTGGACATCATCTTTCCACACGGACGCCCTTGGCCCGTGTCTTTCGTATGAGCCCATATTTTTGCAAACGTCCTGGGCAGCTGGTCACTCCATCCTCTGTCCTTCATCTTTTTCTCTCCTTGTATGTCTGTATTGACATTTTATTATTTATTCACATGTCTGTCCTTCCTCATAGGCTGAGCTTCTTGGGCAATGTATTTTCTGTTTATGTATTTGTAATGCCACACCTGATATTTCTTAGGTACTTAAATAAGGGTTTGTTGAATGAATGAGCTAAAATACATACACCAGTTTGTCATTAGGTTTTTACAGACTTCTTCCATCCATTTACTTTAAGGAAACGAATATGGCAATCAGTAAATCAGCTTGTAGTTTTCTAGGACATCTAGATACCATCAATACCAAAGACACCCCAGCAAAATTAAGATTAGGAGGGTCATTTTACACCTTATAGGCCACTTCTCATCAGGTCTGAAGGCTGAGGTGCTCTACAACCATAAAAAGTTTTAAAGCTTCTCGCATTCATGTATTGTGAAAAAGCTCTGGCTCTATATATGTTATCTTTTCATGTTACTCCTGATAAAGATTCCTGAGGACAGTTTTCCAGCAAGATGCCGGCTCCCAGGTGATTCTCATCCCAGGACTCCTCTGCCAGCCCCCAGAACTCCCTGGATTCCGAGAGATGGGGCTTCCTCTGGGAGCGTGGTCTCAGCAGCCGCACCTGGGGCCTGAGTTACTCTCTGAGCCTCCCCTGATGCTTAGTGCATCCCAGCCTATCCTCTCCTGCCCCTCCGTCCGACCCTCCCGCACTCTCTGCTGCGCAGCTGAAGCCACAAAGCGTGCCTGCCCTTGTTTGCTTTCATGGGAAACCCCACGCCCTCCGCCCAGGCCCCGCCCAAACCCGTGGGCATCCCTCCCGGGGCGTTCGCCAGAGGAGAACATTTCCTAATTAAAGGGCTCGAGTGAGGAGGCTCGCCATCAGAAGGTGAGAGCAATGTTCGCAGGCTGTTCTTCGGGGGAAAGTCTCCAGAAACAGGCAGCAATGGACTCCCGGGACAAATTCTAGACACCTCGCTGCCGCTGCCGGGGAAACAACCGGCTGCGAGGATGGGCAATGAAACAGTGTGCTTGGGTTGCTGCCGCCCTGGACCTCGGGAAATGTTGGAGTGGGGCCCCAGCGGCTGAGCCAGAAGCCCACGTCATTCCCGAGAGCCTTCGTCCTTCTGGGAGGTGATAGACTTGCGGCCTTCACACAGTTAGTAACTCCCTGGACTGCCCCAGCACAGCCTTTAAGCCTCCAAGCCTGGTCCCTAACACCTGGCAGCAGGTGGGTCAAAGTGCCCTGCACTGTGACTGGGCCTTGGGGCTAGGGGGGAAGGTGACGCAACAAGGAGGATTGGGGTTGGCTTGATGGGCCATGTGAGCCGGGCACCTTACTGACGACAAGGATGAGGAGCCGCCGGTACCTGGGGCACCCAGGTGTTTCTCATCTCAGGATTCCTCTCCTGGCCCCCATAGAACTCCCGAGATCCCGTGAGATCCAGGTTCCTCTGGGGAGAGAGGTCGTGGCCACAGCACGTGGGGCCTGATTTCGCTGTTCTTCGAGCCTTCCCGACACTCCGTTTGGACCTGCAGTCACTGCCCAACGCAGCTGGAGCACAGAGCGCGCCCTTTGGGCTCTCACTGCACCCTCTTTGCCTAAAAAGGAAAACATAAACCCTCTGCAGCACCCAGCCTGACAGGAGGGTGCAAGTGGAGCAGACCTCCAGCTTCAAGGCAGTACCTGGACGGCAGACACGTGGAGTGAGGGCGTGGGGAGCCCCTGGGAAGACAAGCTGCACTCAGCTCCAGGGTATACGGCCTGGGAGGGCCTGTCGGTGAGGCTCGGGGTGGTACTCAGGGGTCCTTTGCAATAGATGGCACTAGGTTTGATGGGAGGCCCAGGAAGGGAGCACAGTGGGATGAGGACCATTGTGACACCCTATGGTGCTTGGTGGCTGCAGAATTGTGAGGACCATGCAGGAAACCAGGAGGAAACCATGAAGTAGTTTCTTTTTGAAAGGCACACTGTGTCCACAGAGACTTAATGATGTGGGTTGTTGTCTATCTGATGCCAGTTACACGTGAGGTGGTGATAAAGAAATTGTATCAAGTGCTCACTTTGTGCCAGGTCCTGTGCTAAATGCTCTACAGTCACTATGTTACCTATTTTGATATAGTGTCTTCATTTTATAGACGAGGAACCTGAGGCAAAAGAAATCAGCAGTATGTTCAAACGACCAGAGGTAGTACAGGGCGGCCAGTGTTCACATTGCCGGTGTCTGATTCCGGAGCATGCACTCTTACTAAAATCATGCTGAGATTGAAACGGGGAAAAAACCTGACTTTTGTTAATGTAAACAGTCATCTGCTAGTTTTTTCAAATATAGGTAATATATTCTTTTGGGTTCTGTTTTCAATTCCCAATACCTATTTTTAGAAAGGCGCAACATCTTTACACAGTGAATTTAAAACATTAGAGTGATTTCTCAGCTGGAAATAGTAATGATAACATTTCTCCCTCCTGACTGCCACAGACTCCTAGAAATTCTGGTTGGTATTTGACGAAGTTTTATTTTGATTGGACTGCAGAGAGAAAATGCTACACAAAACACAAGCATAGTAATTAGCAGTTCTCTTGTTGTCACAGTAATTGATGTAAAATAGACAATTTCATTTAAAATACATCATCTATGGCCTCAGAAGCAGCACTTGACTCCGCACCCCTCCGTGCTTTGAAACCCTAATGAGCATGGCGTGCAGCGTCTCCAAGCAGGTCTAATTAACCCTGAGAAGCGCACTTTCTCCTAGCAACAGCATTTCCCCTAAACTGAAGTCAAAAGCTAGCTTGAAAGCTGAATGATATTTTCAAAATCAGTGAGTAAATATCGTGACATAAAGCAGAACCATACAGAAAATTCTCTAATCATAGAACTATAATTATGATAGTGTCTCATTTTCAAGGTAACCAAGTAGGTAAAATCAGATGAAACTATTGTTAAATTGTGCTAAGCCTCTTTGCCAAAGTTGAACATTTATGTTTAGACCAATTGGGTAATTAATTATTTGGGTCAGGGGGGAGGGATAGTTCAGATTGTTTTTCTTGTTAGATGATTAAAATGAGAAACAAATGTGGGGGTAACAGAGGGTCAGTGTTTTTCTTACCTGTGTTCAATAGGAGGATGTGAGAAGAGCCCTTTTTCTTTTACAGCCTTGCCTTACACCCGGATAAAACTCTTGTTGCAACTGGCCAAGTTGGGAAGGAGCCATATGTGTGTATATGGGATTCCTATAATGTCCAGACCGTGTCTATCCTTAAAGATGTCCATACACATGGAGTCGCCTGCCTGGCTTTCGACTCAGATGGGCAGGTGTGTATCTTTTCTATTTTCATTTTCTTTAATGATTTCTCATAGGCCACTTAGAATTATGATTCACATAGCCTATAGGCTTAGAAGGTCTGTCAACCCTTGCTGTCTCCCCTTGGCAGCCTTTGAGAGTCTGCACTTGTTTGAGCCTTTTCTGAGCTTGTGGCGCTGACACCCAGCTCTGAATAAGCCCATTGAGGTCCCCCCAGTGTCAGCATCTGGTTAAGAAGCCTCCAGGGAGGAGGTCATGAACTCACGCTGACCACCTCCACCATGACTCAGCAGTTCGGCTCAGCAGTTCCGCTTTGTCTTCCATTGTTAGCTTCCTATTTGGAGTAAGGGTCGGACCAAACCTGTTCCACAAACCTCGAACCCTGAGCATCACCGTGGTTCCCCTCACTTTCAGAAGATTAAATCATCTCCTAATAATCCACCGAGAAGGTTCTCTTGGACTCTTTCCCTTGAGGTCCCTTCTAACGATTTCTCCCTACCCACTTCCCCAGAGTTCAAGCAGTCACTGCTGCGTGGGTATTTATTAGTTTCCTTGCAGTAATCTGACATTCAACCTCTCCTTCTCATCCCCTCTGCCACCATCCTGTAAGGTCCAACTCCGTGTTTTACCTGACAATTTAACCTCTTAAGTGGTCTCAACACAGTAAATTTCTTGATAATACATTTCACCAACTGAAAAAAAAAAAGTGTCAGAGAATTGTTTAAAAACAAGAAATCTTAGGGTACCCATCGAATCAAGTCCACATTTTGTAGCTGGGCATTCCAGGCTAACCAGCTTCTCCAGCCTTATCTTCACTACCCCCTCGTGGTCAAACTGCACCGGTCAGCCGGAGCCCTCTACACGCCTTGCTCTGTGCCCCTGCAGGCCCTCTCAGGCTGTCCTCCCCACCTCAAGCGACCTGTCCAGCCTCTTTGCCCCTTGAAGTAACTCATTCTTCTGCAAACTGCAGTCTTCATGAAGCCTTCTCAGTGGCCCCAACAAAGTTTCTGTCTTTTCTTTGACTTCCAGCAACATTTGGCAGAAAAGATTTGGTTATATGTCATAGATGTCGATTGTATCTCAATTTTAAAACTATGTTACAGAGAAGGAGTGGAAATACCGAGAGGAGAGATCGTTCCTGGCTCCCACTGCATTTACCTCCTCACTAAGGCCTTGCCTTTCCCCCACCCCCACCCCGTTCCGGCCTTCTCTGTGTTCCTAGGCCACCTTTACTTTTTTTTTTTTTTTTTTTAAATCCTCCGTATTTCTTCCAGTTCATGTCTTTAATCCAATTTTTGTCAATTAATTCTGTAAGCCTGTGCTGTGGAAAGACCTGTCAAATTATTCACAGAGGCTTGACCAAACTCAGAGTTTGTGTGAAGTTCAGTGGATTATAGGACTTGACCTGTTTGAGTCACTTTTTAAACAATTAACATTGGTGTACCTGCATTCTTCTATTTTGAGAGAGTAGTGATCATTATTCATTTTTCTTTCTAGAACCAGATTCACTACAATGTAGACCTCTGATATATATGTTTTTTATTTTACTACATTGTAATCTCATCTGATTTAGTCAGGATAATGCCTACATTCCTTTGCCTATCCACATCTAAAGACAAAAAGCTGGTTAGTGACTTTTGTTTGAACTTGAAGTTATGGACTTCCTGACTAAATTGAATAAATGTGTCAGGACGCACTTGCACATACAGGTAGGTATAAGCATGTACTTGGATGTGTTCTTAAATTCACATTCTCTAATCTGATTTTGGTTGCAATTTTCTAGCAAACATTCTTTATCAGAATTGGTTCTAAAGCAGCAATATTCAACCTTTTTCATCTCAAGGCACACATAAACTAATTGCTACAATTCTGCAACACACCATATTTTTTGCCAATCTGACAAAAAATAGGTATATAATTTTGATTCATTCATATTGGTTGGCTGTTGTCATTTTATTTGACAATCTAAGGGAAAAGAAGTGCCCTTGACTAAATAGGTAGGTATTACATGTTTTAAAAATTTTTGCAGCACATCAGTGCGCCGCAGCACGCTGTTTGAAAATCACTGTCGTAAAGCATGACAAGAAAAATGTAAAGTGACTGAGGGAAGTCAGCTCTAACTTTTAGGCTCCATTTCGCAGGTTGGGGCTGGAGGTGGCCTCGGGCTACTTCAGTCATTTGAGGAAAGTAACCTCCTAGGTGCTTACTGTGATGGACTTCCTGGCTTGAGGAGCCTGTTTCTTCAGGTCTGCCTTAGTCCCTAGACAGAGTTCACTGGAATCAAGTGATATTTAGAAAATGACAAATGGCCCATCCCCTCTCAAGCATTGAAGGGAATATAAATGCTCCTTGGGTAGCTGTGGGGTCTGTCATTACAAATGAACAAAATAGATTTCTTTTGGCTTTGTCTCAATCAAGAAATGTGGGTTTTACTGTAGTGCCTCTGTATATGTTAACTGCGTTTTCTATATATATATATATATAAAAGAATAGGCTGAATGGAATTCACCCACTTTGAGTTTTTTAGTATGAATAAAAACTATGACAATGTCTTACAATCATTTCCATTGGTGGAACACTCAGTTAAAAATTGCAGCGAAGACCCCCTTTCTTAAGGGCACATTTTAAAACCTCCAACTACATGTTTATTAATACTACATATTCCTAATGGCAGCTATCCATAGTGAAAACACTCGAATAATCTTTGCATAATAATGAGTGTGCATTTGCCATATATGGCTGCCTACCTTTCCATATAAACAAACACAAGTGCTCACACACACTCAGATATATTAATATTGATGAAATACATAAGCTCCGAGACTCTTATACTTTGGTAATTCTATTTTTAAAACTCTTTGACTTACACTATTTAACGGATCCACGCAAGAATCCTATGTAAACAGAACAAATATTTTATATTGATTTTACAGATGAGAAACTGAGATTTAAAGAGGTTAAATTAATTTCTCAAGGTCTCATGTCTGGCTACTCACAAGGTCAAAATAGAAGTCAAATCTGCGTACCCCCAGTCCAGACCTTTATCTGTTACACAGCACTGTTTCCTTAGAAGTAGTACCTTGCTGGGACCTCTGATTCCAGTGTTTCTGATATGTGTTTGGACTCTTTTGATGTTGTGTATCCTCATATTAAATTTTCCTTTCCCTTGAGGACAAATTCTGATATGAACCCAAAGAATTTGGACTGGAAGATGAAGTGCCAGTTTACTTACTAAAATTATGTATTCTTCTTGAGTCACTTGGGATGTTTGTGAAATTATGGAAATTAAGAAGAATGCAAATAATATTCATATATGGGATTTCTCTTTTATTTGTTGGTCAGACCCTTTAATTCTAGCAGTTTCTTGAGGCTCTCAGACTAAAAAATCCTAGACTCTCTTAAATCTCACATTAAGACCTTAAATTTAAAAAATAAATTTAAATCCTGCCTTCAAGTTCTGTTTCTATGGTTTCCAATGACTAATCAGAGATTCATGAGATCTTTGCACATATGTTTCTATGTTTAAGAAGGATAAATGAGTTGTAACTGATAGGTATTTGAAATTTCAGTATATATGCATGGAAGTCATCTGTGATAGCTTTTTTGGATTTAAGATGGATCTTGAGAAGTTTTTTTTTTTTCCTAACAAGCCCAAAACTTGGCCCATAATAGATAATCAGTAGCCATATGTTGAAAGGAAGCATGGATAATGGGAAATCTTGCCATCATTTTTAGGTATTAAGTTATTGTTCTTATTCTTAGCGTTTAGCCTCTGTGGGATTAGATGCCAAGAACACAGTCTGCGTCTGGGACTGGAGGAGGGGCAAGCTTCTGGCCTCAGCCACCGGCCACTCCGACCGGGTAAGGAAACCTTGTTGGATCAAGCCCTGCAGATTGTGTAACTGGGGGGACTGTGATAGAGCTTCTCAAAGTTTGTAATACTTTTTACAGTCAGTTTTCCACGTGTATGTTTTTCCTACGTGTTCACAGCTTAAAAATCTACTGTTTTTAAAAATTAATTTAGGATTAATAGCTATGTTGGCATCTCTTTTGGAGAGCGAATGCTTTATTTAAGTTGTTACTGCTTTTCATGGCTTCCTCATAAAATCAAAATAGGATTGAATTTGAAATTATATGCAAAGTTTAGATGTATGTATTCACTTGGAAATGGAAGCAGTTGTTAGAAATTTATATTCACAAGACACATACCTTTGAATTTCAAATGACCGTAATGACAACTTTGGCTCGAGTGTAAGTCATGGCCACTTGTCATCCTCACTGAAGTCAGTGTGACTGCAAATGCTAACTCCACGTAGTCACGGCTGGCACAGTGGGATGTGAAGCCGGCGTGTGCATTAACTGGTAAGAAATCTATTTCTCTAGTATTTTGCATAATGAAAATAATTTGGCTACTTTATTATCTTGATTTTCTAATTTATAAAAATGACTTTGTATAATTGTCTTACATTGATTCCTAGTTGTTTTGTATTTTTGCCCAATATGTGCCCATGCAGAAGGAGGTCTTCATTAAATATTAAATACTAAATTTTGTGTGAAATCTAATAAAACCTTTTTATATGAATAGTGTAGCCTTCTATGGAGAATTGTGGTATTAAGGAGATCCCATAGTTGTTCCTACACATTTGAGCAAATTGTACTTGGGGGTAAGTTCTCAGAAAGTCCCGGAGTGACTGGCAATGGAACTTCAGTGTTGGAAGTGGCCTGGCCCAGTGGTTCCCAGCCCCAACTACACATAAGTAGACTCTAAGGGGATTTTACAGCATCGTGATTCTAGGGCTCTCCCCCCAGGTATTGACATTAACTTATTGGTATTTAATTGGTAACAACTTAGTACTTACTGAACAAGTTGAAAATATTTTCAATTCTTACATTTTAGATGGTACTGCTTCTGTTTATGCTGTGAGTCCATCATATCTTATAAAGTAAACCAAATTGGACTGGAGGAACACGTGATTCCCTGTTACTGTATTGTACACTTTCCAGCTTGGAGTAGCTTGTAAGAAGTACAGTGCTATGCTAATGAGAACTCTGTAATTTTAATAGCCAGAATATTTTAATGAAGTACTGTTCTTTTACATTAGTCTCCCAGACCCCATAATTTCTATCACACCTAGTTTTGTTCTTTATTATTAATGCTACTATAAATGATTACTGGCTGCTTATGGGTAAATGATTATCTTCAAAATTATTTTAGTGGCTAAAATACTTAGTCCCCAGTACTCATTTGTATAATGAGTGCTCTACAGCCTGCAAAATGATCATGTATATCTTATCTTAATTGACCTCATAATAAAACTGAGGTGGTATCATTCATTTTAGGGAAAATGAGGTTAAGATTAGAGATGCTAAGTGTTGCCTGAGCTTGCAAAGCTAAGATGGGTATTTGAACCTCATTGGTACTTGGACCAAGTGCTCTTTCTTTAGTGCTCTTTCTGTGGTCCATAATTGTTCCTTTCTACCTAACCAAAGGTTGTAGGTCTTCCTTCTTTCTCTGGTGATTGGCTCATATCTCTCCTTCCTATGTGATGAGAAGTTAGCAGCCTAAGTGCTCTGTGGTCTAGACACTGGCCCTGGCAGTTGATTCTTTTTTTTCTACCAGAGCTTCAGAGAATGTGGTCTGTGGACCCACATCAGAATCTCCCAGGGTCTGTGTAAAAATGCAAGTGCCTAGACTCAATTTCAGACCCACTAAATCAGGTTCTCTCTGCCAGGGGAACGTGTACTTTAAACAACTGTCACAGGTGATTGGACCCTAAAGGATCGTAGTCTTCTCTTCCCTATGCCCCCAGTAGAAATAGAACTACCTGCAGTCTGCCTGGTAGCTTTTCTTAAAGAATGATAAATAACATTAGCAGACATGTTTGCGGTTCCTTGGAAAACTGACAACATAATAGCATTATGAATCAGGTTAAAAGGATGGCCTTGATGGGCTTAGTGTCAGGTAAATGTCTCTGCCTTATGTTCAGGAGTATCAGTGATACTAGGAACTGTTGGCCACATCTTCCTGCTCAAAATGAAGCATTTTATAATTCTTTTTATTTTTCATTAAAAAAAAAAACTATCTCAAAAGCGTTTAATTAGCCTTGTGGAGAACTATTGAAAATTTGATAAAAAATTATCCTACATCATCACAGTTTATTTACCCTGCACAGACAAAGTTGAAAATATGACACCAGTTTGTCCTCAGTGGTTGTGGTCAGATATTACCTCTCTGTCCAGGCCTAAGGTAAGTAGAGAAGAGACGACAAAACGTGCATTAGCAGTTCCTGACTCATCCCAGGCTCTGCGTCCGTGCAGGTGACATCGTGGTCTAGAGTCCGGGCCGAGTACTGGCAATGGGGCTGATATCTGAAAGAAGGCAAAAACACGTAAATGACCAACATAGCAACTTTTAATATTTTTTAAACAGATTTTTGATATTTCCTGGGATCCGTATCAGCCAAACAGAGTGGTTAGCTGTGGAGTAAAACATATAAAGGTAAAGTAGTTATCTTTTTCAAATTTTTGGTACCTTGAATGAAAAGAATTTTAGGTGTTTATACACATAATTTGGTGCTGAAAAACTGCTCGACTTTATATTTTTCTGAAATTTAGAGCCTTAGTACCTGCTTCTCTGATCTTGAAGGAAGCTAACATCAGGTGTCCTACCAATGCCTTAGGGCTTCAGAAACGTTTTGCAACCTTTGTGCAAAGAGCGGATTCTAACCTGGGAATATGTTGGCTGAAATGGGGCACTTGTTGCTTCAGCAGCAGTTGGAGGATCCTTCCTTATGTTTCACACAGCCCACACGGAAGTCTAGAACACTCATTCAATTGGATAAACACTTGAGTTTGTACTGTGTGAAGGAATAGAAACTGACCCTCTTTTCAGTCTGCTTGAAGTGGAACAACAAAAAACATGAAAACAGAACATTCTGTAAGAGAGGCAAAACGGAGATTCTGTAGGGATAATTCCCAGTGGTTAGGGAACGGTGAGTGTTTCAGGAAGGGGTGCTCTTTGAGCTGAGCCTTGGTGGGTGGCCAGGTGAGTTTGGTAGGGAGAGCTTGGAAGGCAGCAGAACCCCGGGGAGGGGTGGCACTCCAGTCAGGAGTTGATAGGAACCCATGGAATGACTCATGGGACTAGGGAACAGAAAGGTCCTTGGCCCGTAACATGTTCAAGGATTATCAATGTTATCATCACCAAAGGAACTCTTTGTAAAACTTGTTCTGTGAGGACCAATATTTGGAAAGACTTTGGCTACAAAATACACTGTAGCCATTAAATATTAATTAGCTTAATAACTTTATTAATCAAAGATATGTGTCTGCCAGCATGAGTTTCTGATCCGTCTAAAACTTGGCAAGAGCACCGACTTGTTCTTGGAGCCACAAGTAAAGAAATGCACGAGCTCATGCTGAGCCCGACTTCCATGAGGCTGTGCGGTTGTCTGGGAGGCCGGGAGTCTGGGACCCATTGTCCAACCCGCATATTATACAGTGAGGAAGCCAAGGCCTAGGAAGCTGTATTGAACATTGGTTTTACCTCTCTCTCCCTGACTCTGGGAGAGCTATTTAATCTTCTTAGAAAAACTACCTCCTGAATTGATTAAGAGTTACATTGACCAGTATATGGAACCAGCAGGGGCACAATGATGTTACTGCTTTTCCCATTTCCTAGGATCAGAAAAATGGTGGCGCAGAGAAGATTTAAGCTTGGTCTCTGGCTCCCTGTGTAGCGCTTCCCACTCAGAAATCACTTCTTTAATGATCTAACTTGGTTTAACTTCCTTTTCCCCAAAACCAGATTTTTTTAAATAATGGATTAGTTGCTTAATTGATAGAATTCTCTAGCTTCTTCCTATTTCTTTCCATCCTTGGTTAACTCTTAACTTTTAGTCAGTTAAAGCTAAGAGCAGAGAAAGAGAAAAACCTGGAACTTCATTTGAAAACACTAAGATCTACTTATCCTGGTAAATTTGTTAATTGTGTTTTAGCAGACTTAGGCATTTTTTTCCCTAGGCAAAAATAAGGATTTTTACTTCAAATGCAAGAATCTGCAAATGCCCACTCGGCCATTTTTTTTTTAAATTTAATCTTTATTGCATTTTTTTTTTCCATTACCAGTTAGTCTCCTTATATCCATCCCCCTCCTCTCAGCTCAGCCATTCTTATTAATTTGTTTAGAGAGAACTCCACATCAGATTTCAACAAGCTTCAGCAAATTATTTGCACTATCTCTATTTTCTTCACCCAATTCTAGGATCCCCACCCTTTCCTCCCAAAGGTGCCTAACAGCCTGTGAATGATTCCAGTCACACGGTGAATGCAAAATCTTTGGTGCATTCCAAGAAAATGTTTCTGTGTGAAATTTTTATGGCTAGGGTGAAATCCTGTCTGGTGTTGCAAACGGGCGAATAAATCACAGTGATCTGAAATGAACACTCGAAAAAGAGCAGCAATCGAGCCTTGTTGGCTCGGTCGGTTGTACAGCAACTGAGTGTGCCAGGTTTGCGGGTTGTACAGCAACTGAGTGTGCCAGGTTTGTGGGCATTGATCCTTCTCCAGTCTCTAGTCAGAGACGAAAGGGACCTCGGAGATTACCTGGGCCACGTGAACTCCAGGTAACTGCCAGTTCCAACCAGACTTGCGGTATGATCTGTGAATGGGGATTGGAGAAGATGGACGGTGACTCTCCATTGGATGCAGGTTTAATGATGTGCAGCTAACCTAAACTGTACTGTTTTCCAAACAGAAAGTGCTTCTCAAGAAGTGATAATAGGTCAAAGATTTGCCATTTTCTGGAGAAAACTTCATACCTATCCTGGCATTACATTAATATCTGCCTTTTTAGAGAAATCATTTGATTATTTGGAATATGTCATGTCAACATTAATACCATCTGATTGGGTGATTTTATCAGAAACCCTTTGTGTCTGAGGGTAATGGTCTCTATTTTCTGGTTGTCTATCTAGAAATAATTCAGTAACTGAGGTCAGAGGTGCACACCCCAAGTTAAAGGGATAATAATTACAAAACAATTACTCTCTTTTTTACCTTCATGCTTGGGGAGACATAGTGAGAAAGAAGTGCCTGCCTTAAGGGTCACCACGAACATTAAGTTCTTTGGCATGTCTGTAGTTAAGTCTAACAGTTTGTTCAGGGTCAGAGTTAACACTTAAATGTCTTACCAAAGCTTTTACCTGTCTTTTCCCAGATCTTTTTATTCTTTCTATGTAGACTTTCATGCCTTTTTGTAAAAACAATACCCAGAGAATGAATCACCAGAGTTGACACTTTCCTCTTGAATGAGAGAAGAATCTCGTCTTGTCTCTCAGGAGTGCACATTTGTCTCTCCTCCCCAAGGGCCACCTTCTCCACAGCTGCCTGAGCCCCGGCCCTCCTGGTGGCGCAGCCATCCCAGAACTGCTTCCTCCAGGACCACCCCCCACCGCCTCCCCCGCACCTCCTGCCTCTGAGAGGACTGCCATTTTCCCTCTCTTGCAGGCACAGAGTATGAGTGTTGTCACTGATTTTCCTCATATTTCCCGTCACCTAGATTTGCCTAATCCTGCTCTCCTGAACCCCAGTGCCATTTCTTCTTCACCACGGATCCCGATCCTGCTCTCACTAATCCCACTTAATTCAATGTGTTTTCGCTCTTTGAATTCTCCTGCCACTTGTAGGTTGTCTGAATAGGCTGCCTTAAAATGGTCTCTTGTTGTTTTACATGTATCTTCGTTAGATTTAAAGTTCCCAAGGCAAAGATCAAGATGTCAATATTTAGCCAAGTGTAACCCCCTTGAACCCATCTTTACCCTCGGTGGGCCGCGAAGGCTCTCTTTTCTCCCCTCCCTACAGGGATAGTAATATCTGCCTTAGCCTCTTCTCAAGGTTATTAAGAAGATTAAGTAACTGGACGTATGTAAAGAGCCATTACAAACTGTGAGGGACTGTGTACATGGCACTAAAGTTACATCATTTCATGTATTTAAAAAAAAGTACGGCAAAGCAAAATATTTAGTTTTTATGTAACCATGGAGTCTCCCTGCTCCCTTCTAGAAAGTAGCTCAAGCTTTATGTTTATGGTTTCCCACCTGATAAATTATACCACTAAAACCGAAAAGCCTGGTCAATTATTTGGCTATTTGGAACTATAGCTTATATTTTAAAACATATTTCTACGTAACATTTTTACAGTGAAGATTTATAGCATTTCTAGTTAGAAAGAAATTGTTTCCAAATATATTTATATGCACCAAAAAATGCCTAAAATGTTAACTGGAGGTTGTAGAGAGTTTTAGTTTTCCTATTTATCTTTTCTGTATTTCTAAACTGCTCTACAGTGAGCCTATACTAGTTCTATAATTTGACAAGAAATTCATCAAACAAAAACATGATTCATCCACTGTATTCCAACTCTGGGAACATTGACATTTTGTATTAAATTACCATTAAACAGTTAGTAAAGTTTTGAAATGTTGGAACTTCGAACATTTTGAAATATCGTAAGTTTTTTTAATCTACTAGTCAGCTAAAATGTTTTGCAGTTCTCTGCTGTCACAGCAAAATAAGTTAAATATGTGTACCTCGGTCAGCTGTAGCAAATTATGTGACATGTATTGAAACGTGAGCAAATGAACACTAATAATGACATGTGTCAGAATACTGTTTTTTGGATCTATTTATTTTATCACGTACTTCCTAGTTTTGGACACTATGTGGGAATGCCCTGACTGCAAAAAGAGGGATATTTGGCAAAACAGGGGATCTTCAGACCATCCTTTGCCTTGCATGTGCCAAAGAAGACATCACCTACTCCGGTGCTTTAAATGGGGACATCTATGTCTGGAAAGGGCTCAATTTAGTCCGCACCATTCAAGGAGCACATAGCGTAAGTATTCCCATGTGGAAATTTGGTATGATTTACTTAGCAAGTTAAGGTGGCAAATCTCTCTCTTTTCCCCATTGCTTGAGGATCACCCAGCACTGCTGAACATTCCCTAAACATACCTGAAAGATTTCCCAGTGTTTTTTGTTCACCTAGAAGAAATATTTCAAAAACACTATAATTTAATTAGCTTTCATCTCAATTACTGATTGGCCAATTAGTGTTGTTTTTCATCAGCAGTAGCTCAGCAGGAGACTGGAGCTATTTCATCGGCAGTTCCCTCTCACTGACCAGCACTGCTCATACTTGAGTGTGCCCACAAGTCTCCTGGAGATCTGACTCAGTGCATCTGGGGTGGTCTCACTGCTGCTGGCCTGTGACCCACCCACTGAATAGCAAGGGTGGGGATAACTGTTTTTACATTGATCAGTGAGGTAGATTTTCCTCACCTCTAGGTCCACATCACAAGCTGTTAAAATGCAAACAGAAACCATAGACAAACTCTCTTTGATGGTCTGCTCTGTGAGAACAGGGTGAACTTTACTTCTGACCTCTCTGCTTCGTTTTGACACATATTAAAAAGGTTCCATTGCTGTATCTACAGATGACAAAATGGAGGTGGCATGAAACGTGAAGCCTATTGTAGCGAATAGGAATGTGGTAAAATGTCACAGGAGACGTGGTAGCCCTTTTGCTTATTGCCTCCAAATTGATCCCCTGTTACTTATAATAGGGAGAAAAGTTTAAGGGACTCTTAGCAAAAGAGCTATGAAATTTTAGTTCTTTCATTGTCTTGTATGTTCAAGACCAATTTTCTTGGCTTCAATAATTATGAAACAGCTTTTAAAACAGGAAGTATTTGTCCTCATTCATAAAAGCAGCTGCCTTAGTAACCTAATTTCTCTTTACTCTGGATCTTAGGTCAACACTGTTCACTGGTAGCACTTTTAAACAGACCAAATGAAATAGTTTCCTGTAGAAAAACATCTTTAAATTATGAAACTATTTCAGATGTGAAAAAGCATCTTCAAGGGTGCCTAAGCTACCACCACTGTAACTTATGCTTTCAGCTGGGCTCAGGTGGTACCTTCTCGAGTTCATTGAGGTGTGGAAGTGTTTGTGCCCCTAGCCCGAATGTCTTTGCTTGATTATTTGGGCAGCAACGTATATGAAACCCCTCCATTGTTTTACTTTTCTCTGTAATGATCAGCTGTCACATCTTTTCTTCGTAACGATCACTTGTCTGCTTTAACCAAGGAATTCTGAATAATTTTCTAACAACCTGCCATCAGTTTAGTGATGGCAAAGGACATCTTGAACGAGCTGGCTCTGGTGGTGATTATCATTAATTTTTAATCCAGCTAAAATAAAGGGCACTCTAAATGGCTGCTTGTTTTGTTGTCAGGATTTCAACAGAGAACAGGGATTTGTTTTGATTTTTAATCATTAAAACTCACTTCCCATCACTGTCTAGAATGATGGCGGCATTGAGTGTTGTCTGTCTGACTTTACAGGCTGGAATCTTCAGCATGTATGCTTGTGAAGAAGGCTTTGCCACCGGCGGGCGTGATGGGTGTATACGACTATGGGACACTGACTTTAAGCCAATAACCAAAATTGATCTCAGGGAGACAGAACAAGGATATAAAGGTAACATATGTATTAATGCTTACCCATAACTGTAAGAGTGTTAAAATGCAAGGTGAGATTCTATATTTATATTTGTTTTCCTGTAACCATCAGTTCCACAGAGGACTTAAGACAGTTTACATAAATATATCTAATACAAGATGAAAAGTGTGTCACGAATAAATGGAAGCCCCCTTCTTCTAAACTTCACAAAGGTGTCTACGTGTCCGAGCAGTGGTCCTGCTGGAAGGCACACACAGCGGCACACTGCTGAGTGTTATCCTGGGAAACGGTGCCTTCACTGACAAAAATGGAGATGCTCTGGACCCAAAATGTGATTGCATCCAGCCTCTGAAAACAAACAAATAAATAAGTGGCTGGAAAAATAAGAACAAAGAAAGTATTTTTAAAAAAGAGCTTTAAAGTAATAGCTACCGTATGAGGAGACCTTAAGAGTATTGTCTCAGAGTCAGGAGGCCTGGATTCAGTTCCACATTTCACCTGTGATGGATTTGAGGTCTCAGTCAGATTTCTCTGCATCCTCTGGGCTTCCTTCTCCTCATCTGTAAAAGAGGGATAATCCTAGTTCCAACCTCATGGAGTTGTGTGAGGATGAAATATGCTCTCAAAGTGCTAAGTCGTGGTGCACAATCAGCATTCAATAAATGTGAGCTAGTACTAGAATATATTGAGTGTATGTGCACCAAAGAATACACAGCAGTGTATAGCTTTTTAAATTCTCATGATAGGCTTATTATCTCATTTTTACAGATAAGGAAGTTGGGGCTGAGAGTAAGTAAAGAGAATGTAAGTAGGAAAGATGAGCTAAAGTCACAGGCGATGTTAGTACACTAAGCATGTGTGGGAAGCTCTGTTCATTTGTGGCAGGTGGGCCTCAGACCTGGCTGTGGCTCCACAGCCAGTGCTGAGGGAGGGGTGTCCACAGGTGACTTACATACTGCTCAGGTAAACGGGAATTACTCCCATAGCTGAGAGGAGAGAGGAATTTCCTGAGAATCTTCCCAGAGAAGGTTTTGTGACATGAGACCCAAAGTCCTCAAAAGGCCTGAAGTGAGCTGCTATTCATCGGGTTGTTTTTCCTGAAGCCCCTCCATGTGGGCTGATGGCTGTGTGGCCACAGCAGTTCTTCCATGGGCCACCCTGTGTGGCCCACTCTCCACTGGCCTGGCCTGGGGGAGACTCCAGGGGACTGAGAGAAGAATGCACAGACTACCTGTCCTTTGGGCCACCCTCCTTAAATAATGTTGTCTTCAACCTAATCTTTCTTTATTTTTTTTTATAGTTGTAAATAATCTTTTAAAAAAAATTTATTTATTTTTAGAGCAAGGGGGAAGAAGGGGGAAAGAGAGGGAGAGAAACATCGATGTGTGGTTGCCTCTTGCACACCCCCACACTGGGGACCTGGCCCACACCCCAGGTATGTGCCCTGACTGAGAATCCAACCAACGACCTTTTAGTTCACAGGCTGGCACTCAGTCCACTGAGCCACACCAGCCAGGCAACCAAATCTTTCTTAAAAACTGAGCAACAGGAAGGTGAGAAGGCTATTGTACTTCCTATGTGCACCCAGAGTCCAGCTGCCTCAAATGCTTTGTTTTTTTTTAAAGTGTATTTATAGTCTGCTGATCTAGAGATTGGATTGTTATTTTCTTATGGAAGCCTAGGATCCTAGTGTGGATATGTTCATAGAAAGTTACAGAAGTTAGTGTCCACTTCCATGCATTGACCAGGAGACAGCGAGGGCCCTTGGGTTGTCTGCTGCAGAGTGAGAGCCAGTGCACCTTTATCCAGAAAAATACTCCAGCAGATCAAAGCAATTAAGAACCCAAAGAGCAATGTAAAGAATGTTAGAAAATGCTGTCAAAAATGTTTGACCCTGAACTGTGACACTTCAAGGTAAACCAGGAGCAAAACTTAGATAACTTGATGGATGGGACTATTGACCATAAACTAGCTAGATGTTGGGGAGCAGCACCCAGAAATGATGACTCCTTTTTGGCAGTGACTTTATCCAGCTCATCCAAAAATCATATCACATAATTAAAGTATAAATTTTAGCATGTGGGGATCAGGGAAAAAGTCACGTTTACCCTGCTATACTTTTCTACCTGATACCGAGCCCCTGACTTGGGGCTCTTAAAGGAGAGAGTTGAGGAACTGTTCGGAATGAGCATCCTCACGACCCAGGGTTCGCACTGACTGCACGCAGTGAACCCCACAGCCTACTCCTGTCCTGAGAGTCAAAGAAAGATGGTCAGGGACGCCTTTCATGGTGTATCACTCCTGAGAGATCGCCCCACATACTCCCTTGGCAACGTCAGAGCAGTCATAGGCAGTGCCCAGTAAACAGGCAAGCCTACCTCTGTCTCACAGATGTGGCCCATAGTGCACACCCAGGCGTTCAGGGTGTCAGAGCAGGCAGGAGTAGGCATGTGTTTTTAGGTGGGTGACCAGTGGGACGATAGTTTATATTCCAAGGGCTGTGGTTTTAAAGAACCAGATCATGCTACAGTTTGAGCTCAAGGGACGCATGAGCAGGGCCACTGTTCCTCAAATGGCAGCCTATTTCTTGCCAGCTCCATCATTTTTGCAATTGCTGCTCATTACCAATACCCTAATTTACGTAATATGTTACTTTACATTGATGTTAATAGATCTTTCTCTGTTTTTTACTCCTCATAAGCAGTATCTTCAAAATTATGACTTTAATATTCTATTCTCTATATATACACACATATATATACTCATTAAAGAAAATTCTAACTATTGAAATAATAAATTTTGTCCGTGTATACCCCCTCAGTAGTGCCTTTGCCCGTCACACTTTTGGCAGCACTAATGGCAGTCCATTACATACTATCAAACTGTCAAAGAAATGCTGGCATTTGTTTATTCCAGCCCTCAGTGGAAAATTGGGATAAATGTCTGAATCAAAGGAATGGAAGGCTTTTGGTGGAAATGTTGGTAACAACCCCAAATCTGGCCAAAGTTCTTGAGCCTGTGGGGACAGGATCGTGCAGAGGAAACCTGTGATCCAGCATCACCGTCAGACATGCTTTCCCCTCCAACCCCAGCATCACACTGAAGCAGGGAAGGAGGCTGAGTTCAAAGCTGCTTTGCACAGTCAGATCAGCTTCTCTGAGGTGACCTCTGAGGCCAGTTGCCAGGGCCACCCTGTGTTGGGGTGTCCCCTAGGGTGCATGAAGGTAGGAGTGAGGCCTGAGTGAGAAAGGAGACCCAGCACAAATATAGGAGTTAAAATAGTAGGATTTGAGGGGAAATTAAAAGTAATTTCAATGAAAATAGTTTTCTGGTCCAGCTTCCCCTTCAGCCAGCCAACACCATACACTTGGTCCTCTGAGATTTATTTGCAGCATATGGGGCAAAGAAGAGTGAAGGGAAGGGAGAGAAAGAGGGTAGGACAAGGATGGAACAAGAGAAAGAAGGCCGGGTGGACAGAAGTTTATACCTCATCCCTCCCCATCCCACCTCGAAAGAAGCCTTGGCTTTCTCCTCCACCTTACTCAGGCTCTCTGCCTCAAATCTGAAGCAAAGGATATTTGGAAGGAGTAGATTCAAGCAAAGCAATGTTAGAACTTCCTTGCTATATGCGTTTGGACATGAAGCAACATGCTTGAATGGTTTTATTCTTGTAAGAATTTCTTGACATAAATGAGCCTTCTTCCATATTTTCACTGTTTGTGTAACAATGACTCTTGAATTCATTTCCATAGAAATACAGTGATTTCTCATTTTACTCAAATAGCTTTCTATACAAATTTAGCAAAAGCATTAATCATGGCCACATCCCAATTCCTGTGACACTGTTCTGATGTTCTTGTTCCTTACATTTTTTAAAAATTTTATTTTATTTTATTGTTAATGCTGTAACAGTTGTCCCAATTTTTTCCCCTTTGCCCCCTTCCACCCAGCCCCCTCTCCTTCAGGCAATCCCCACACCTTTTTCCATGTCCATGGGTCATGCATACATGATCTTTGGCTACTCTGTTTTCTATGCTGCACTTTACATCCCCATGACTATTCTGTAACTACCTATTTGTACTTCTTAATCCCTTTACCTTTTTCATCCATCCACCTGACCCCCTTCTCATCTGGCAACCATCAAAATGTTCTCTGTATTTATGATTCTGTTTCAGTTCTGCTTGTTTGTTTATTTTGTTTTTTACATTCAGTTGTTGATAAATATGTATTTATTGCCATTTTATTGTTCATTTATCTTCTTAAAGACCTATTAACATTTCATGTAATACTAGTTTGGTGATGATGAACTCCTTTAGCTTGTTCTTGTCTGGCAAGCTCTTCATCTGTCCTTCAATTCTAAATGATAGCTTTGCTGGGAAGAGTAATCGTGGTTGTAGGTCTTTGCTTTTCATCACTTTGAATATTATTTGCCAGTCTTTTCTAGCCTGCAATGTTTCTGTTGAGAAATCAGCTGTCAGTCTTATGGCAACTCCCTTGTAGGTAACTAACTGCTTTTCTCTTGCTGCTTTTAAGATTCTCTTTGTCTTTAACCTTTGCATTTTAATTATGATGTGTCTTGGATGGGTCTCTTTGGGTTCATCTTGCTTGGGACTCTCTATACTTCCTGGACTTGTATGTTTATTTCTTTCACTAAGTTAGGGAAATTTTCTGTCATTATTTTTTCAAATACAGTGTCCAGCACAAATAATGTTCCTTTGTTATTACAAAACCTTTTATTACAAAATCATAAGTATGTAATTCTGTACATAACAATATCACACTCAAGCATGCCATATGACATTTTAGGTGAAATATTCAAATTAAAACTATAAATTATTACACCCATATTATTACCTTACTCAAGCAGGCCTTTCTTGGGCTGGACCCTGTAGGTTTCCCATTTCTTGCTGTCTGTCTTATCCTTCCAGCACCCCCATGATGCGAATGTTGATATACTTGAAGTTGTTCCAGAAGTTCCTTACGCTTTTCTCAATTTTTTGGATTCTTTTTTCTTCTTGCTGTTCTAATTGGTTGCTTTTTGCTTCCTTATATTCCAGATCACTAATTTGATTCTTGGCTTCATCCACTGTACTGTTATTTCCTTGTAAATTGTTATTTATTTCAATTAATGTATCCTTCATTTCTGACTGGATCTTTTTTATGCTGTTGAGATCCTCCCTAAGTTCATTGAGCATCCAATTAACCAGTGCTTTGAACTCTACATCTAGTAGCTTGCTTGTCTCCATTTTGTTTTGTTTTTCTGGAGTTTTGATCTGTTCTTTCATTTGGGCCATGTTTCTTTGTCACCTCATTTTGGCAGCCTTCCTGTGTTTGTTTCTATATAAGGTTGAGCTGCTGTGTCTCCCAGGTGTGGTAGAGTGGCCTAATGTAGTAGGTGTCCTGTTGGGTCCCATGGCACAGCCTCTCCTATTACCCAAGCCTGGATACTCAGGGTGCACCTACCATGTGGGGTGTGTACACCTTCCTGTTGCAGTTGTCTTGATTGCTGTTGGCACATGCAAGGTCAGCCACCACCTATGTTCTTTCTGGGGTCACACAGCCTAAGCTACAAAGTGATCTGTAAATGGCTGCTATTTGTGCTGGGCTTGGACGTGCCTAGGCAAGGCCAAGCTGTGAACCACCACCTGCTGTTGATAGTGCTTGTTCTGTGGCAAGTTAGCAAAAGGTATTGGGCTCACTGAGGCCAGATACTGCTTTTTTAAGAGAATTTAGGAAAATTTGGAGCATGGGCCAAGACAGGCCATTTGTATGTAAAATCCACTGGAAACAGCTTGTGTGGGTCTGAAAGTTGGGTGGGACAAGGACTCAGGGAATCACCAGGTTGGGGCCAACAGTGTGACCCAGGTTTATGGAGACTCAGATATGGCACCTGCCTGCTGCCTCTGTGGCTCTGTGGGAGGAGGGCTCAGAAAAGGAACAAGGTCTGCTGCCAACACTTCTGTCTGGTAGAAAGCTGCCCCCCAGCTCCTGCCCTGATGCCGGACAATTCAGTTCCTCCATATATGACTCTGATGCCTTTCAGTCTGCTGCCCCTGCGCTGGAGCGCAGAAGGAGTGAGTCCTATTAAGTCTGTGCATGGGCTTTTTAAGAGGAACTGCCTGGGACTCCAGAAGTTTCTGTCTTCCACAGCCTGACTCTCCACTGGTTTTTATAGCCACAATTTATGGAGACTTATTTTCCTGGCACTGGAACCCTGGCCTGGTGTGTAAGGCTGGTACCTGTTGCTCCTTAGCTATCCCTCCCGATTTTTATTTACCACATGTGACTGTGGGAGCAGCCTGTTCTGCATCTCTGCCCCTCCTACTAGTCTTGATTTTGTTTCCTCTTTAACTATGTAGTTATAGGACTTTCAGCTTGATTTCTGATGGTTCTGAATATTGGTTGTTCTATAGTTCAGTTGTAATTTTGATGTAGTTGTATGAGGAGGTGAGCCAGGTTTACTTACACTACCCTCTTGACTGGAACCCCAGGACTGTAACTTCTTTAGTGAAAGGTTTTAAGTTAGCCCTGTCTATCATTCTTCCTTAAATTTAAATATATTCATTAAAATTCAGAAATTGCTCCTTCCTAGCGTTTGGAATCCAAATCTATATATAAGGTCACAGTTAGAGGCGGTCCTTGTTTTATTGCCCTTCACTTCAATGAGCTTCACAGATGTTGCACTTTTTTTACAAATTGAAGGCAAGACTCTCCACCAGCAAAAAGATTATGACTCACTTTATTGTAATACTTGCAGTGGTTTGGAACTGAATCCACAACACTTCTGAGGTATGCCGGTGCTTAGTATGCTACCTGTAAAGACTTCCATTGCTCCTTCTGCAGACTTCCAGAAGAAATGTAAAATGAATCTGGCAGTTTCCACGTTGCCCCAGACTCTACTGGGTATGTTACATGAACCCAAAATCCAAAATTTTCTGAAATTTCAAAATGCACCTGATCCCAAAGAATTTCAAATACATGAGATGGTGGACCTCCAGTACATTTTTTAGAGACTGTCAAATTCTGGAATTTTTCAGCTGGGAGAGATGTTGGATATTAGTGTGTAGAACGCTCTCACCTTATAGATGAGTAGTATGAGGCTCAGGGCTGCTGGCGTCAAGCTAATGTGGGATTAGGGATCTGACTCAACTCTTACATAGAACTTACAGTGCATTCTGAGTCTGGTCATTTTAAAAACAAATTTATGATCTGGGTAAAATGACAAAGCTTAAATGACTTATAGTGGTGCCAAGAGAAGCCAAAATAATTCTTAAAGCAAGTTAGCTAAAATAAATTACATCTGTGGTGATAAAATACTTTGAATTAATGTCTGTAAGTGACTATGTCTAAAGGAATACAGTAATTATTCACACAGTATAAGATGTATTATTCATTCATTTATTCAATATACATTTAAGGATCTACTAGTGTCAGACACGTGCCTATGAACTGAATAGGCTCTTCTAACAAGGGTGCTTCAGGCATTTTATTGGAGTCTTTTGTGTGTTTAATTTCCAGCACGTATTTGTTGAATTGTTGCTGCGTATAATGACTCATTCCATATTTGGAGATATCTTGCATGAGATCAAGCAGTACTCCCTCAGCGCTGAGCAAAGTACAAGGTGCCCGTTCTTAGACTCCTCACCATCTCTGCTGCCCACCTGCTGGTCCGAACCACCTTCTTTCACATAGATTACTGCAGCTGCTTTACGGCTGTGTCCCTGCTTCAACTATTATGCTCAGAATGGCAGCCACAGGGATTGTTCGAGATGTACCTGAGCCAGATAACATTACTCCTTTTCTCAAAACCCTGCAATGGTTCCCACTTTTCTCAGAAAGAGTCAGTTTTTAGGATGGCCTAGCGTCCCCTTCTCCTTTGGGTCAACCTGCAGTGTTCAAACTTGACCCCAAGAACCAGCACTAGGAGTTCATGTAATGTGTTGGGGAGGCGGGTCTCGTGGTCAGATCTCCACCTTCCTCTGTGCTTGAGACGCCCTGGTGTAGGACAGTCCGAGGAGCCACTCAACCTGAGAACAGCCTCGTTTCCAACAGAGACAAAGAAAGCACATCCAACTGTTCTTCTGGTCCCTTCATGACTCGCTTCTACTGCCATCGCCTCTCTTACCTGTCTCCCTTTCTGTCTACCATTGTCCTCTGGGCCCTACCCCCTGCCTCCCTGTCATTTCGCAGAAATGGAGGTGCATCAGAGGAGTATGCACGAGTGCTGGAGACGGCAAGGAGGGCCAGGAGGGGATGTGTGTGGTGATGTTTGTTCGTACTTGGAGGTGTGGAATGTGCTCTTAGGAGAGCAGAGGCTGACTGTCTGTTTGTTCTGGGAGTAATTCCCCTTCCCAAGCTGGCCCCATATAAAAAGCAGCCTGGGCATTCCTTCCCTGGAGTGGGACTCCACAGGTCAGTGGTATGTTTCTATCTTCTGGGGTTCTTTTTGGTTGTGTGGACCCTTCAGCGTTCCTGTGACTACAGGATCTGGGATCCTCTGGACTCTGAAATAGCCCAGATTTTGTAGAGAGCACCTTTCACTGCAAGTTCTGCTAGGAATTTCTGGGCAGAGATCCCTTGTAAACAGGAGCAGCAGGTGGTGGGCACTTCATGCTGTAGGCTACTTACAGACAGACCTGTTTAGGACCAGCCCCCACTGAGCCTATGGAGAGCCCTGACCTCCTGCAGCAGCTCCAGTACTTGATGCCGGCTCTGCAAGGACCTCTGTGCTCACTAAGCATTCTGCACTCAGGATCCAACGTAATTCTTAGACAGCTCCGTGGCTCCCCAGGCGGGCTGGCTCCCGGGAAGACCTGGTTGAGTGCTTTGCTGTTGCCACCTTGAAATTCTTAATCACTTTTAAATAAGAGGTCCCACATTTTCATTTTATATTAGGCCCCACACATCATAAGGCCAGTCCTCACCCCCAGTCATCTGTGCTCAGGAATCTCTGGGAAGTCTTGTTTCCTCCAGGTTCCCAAACTCTGCCTTTAACATTACTCCTAGGGCACCAGAACCACAAACAGGGTCAGGAGCCCCTGGCTCACCTCAGAGCCCCTACGTGGCTTCAGCCTACCCTGTCATGAGTGGAGGCAGGGGGAAGGGGGTTCAGAGGTCCCTGCTACTTTTTCCACACCCTCTCCCCACCTTTCCCCTTGGAGTGAAATCTCTGTCTCTCTCACTATTTTACTTTTTAGCTCTACCAAGGAACTTCTCAGTATTGCACTGTTGACAAGGTTAGGTTTACAGGAGAAAGCCATCACCTTGTCCTGTTTACTTTTTGGTACCATGTCCTGGCCACACACGCACAGAGGAAGGAAACAGCTCTGTGGGGAAGAGAGTTTGTCCCAGACGTGCACGGCTTGAATTCCCGTTCTCTCTCTGTCACTCGCTCATTCTGGGTCTTGGGGCAAAGGAGCCAAACATCTGGTGCTGTGATTTCCTCATTTATGTGTGTTTGGTGCCGTTGTTCAGCCCCAGTTCCTGGCGACCCTGTGAATGAGTGTGTCCACAACGTCCTGTCCTCCATGGCCCCGCTCAGCTCCTGGAGACCCATGCCGGTGGCTGCTTTTATGAAGTTACTCCATCTCATATTTGGTCTCTGCTCTCTGTTTTCCCCTGAATTATTGTCTTTGCCAAAGAACTCTGCGTTCTCGTGGTGTGCCTGAAGTAGAACAGCTTCAGGTTTGTCATTTTTGCCTCCTGAGATGTTTCGGGGTTAATTTGCTGTAGGGCCCACTTGTTCGTCTTTCTGGCAGTCCAGGGTATCCATAGGGCTCTCCTCCAACACCATGTTTCAGATGTATCTTTTTTCTCCCTATCAGCTGTCTTTATTGTCCAGCTTTTGCACCTGTACATAGTAATTGGGAGTAGGAGGGTGTGAGTGGTCTTAGCCTTGGCCTCTAATGACACACCTTGGCTCTGGATGATCTTCCCTAATTCTCCCATTGCTGCCCTTCTGAGTCTCAGCCTTCTCTTAATTTCTTGGCTGCAGTCTCCATTTGATGGCTGAACCAGGGTAAGCAAAATCTTTAAGTGTCTTCATTGTCTGTGTTAAAACTATATTTTCTTTGTAGTCATGATTTTTTGTTGTCTTGATCTTCAGATGCAGTCCTGCTTTGGCACATTTTTCTTTCAGTTCCATCAGAAGTCATTTGAAATCATTGTTCTTTCAGTAAGATGATGGCCTCTGCACGTCTTAAGCTATTGATAGTTCATGAATTTTCCCTCCTCCTTCCTCTAAATCTAGCTCGGTTTTTTGAACAATATGTCTGTGTACAGATTAAATAAAAGGGATAGAAAATGCACCCTTGTCTGACACTGTTGCCTCTAGGAAACCATCCTGTTTCTCCATATTCTGTCCTGACAGTGACTTCCTGTCCACAGCGCAGGTTATGCATCAGGACATCAAGTGCTGAGGGGCACCCATTTCTTTCAGAGCAGCCCATAGCTTTTCATGCTCCACACAACACAGTCCAAGGCTTTATAGTCTATAAAATGTAGACTAACCCTCTTCTGAAATTCTTTGGAGAACTCTAGTATCCAACATGTTCACAGTTGGGTCTCGAGTGCCTCTTCCTTTGCAGAATCAGCTTGAACATCTTGCATTCTTGCTCCATATAAGGTGTTGGCGTTGTTGCATCACCTTGGGCATCACTCAAGGGATTAGAGCGATGGCCTAGTATTCATTTTATTTCCTGCACTCCTTGGCATCCCCTTCGTGAAGATTGGGATGCACATTGAACATTTCCGGGCTGCAGGCCATTGTTTTGTTTTCCACATCTGTTGACACATTCTTGTTAGGTTTTGACAGATTCCATCTCTGTAGTCTGAAATAACTCTAACGGTTTCCTGTCTACCCCTGGTGATTTATTTCTTCCCTGTGTGTTCAGGGCAGATTTCAGTTCACTTTCTAGAGTTACAGGTTCTTCCTCATAGGAATCCTCTGCAGGGTGTCTGTCATCCTTCTGTCTCTTCTGTATAGATTTTCAGTAGACTGTTTCCACTCTGGGCCGATGGGCAAATAGTGTAAATTTTTTTGCTGTAGTTTTCTCATTTATAAAACAGATATTTACTGGCCCCATCCATTTGGCCTCCCCGAGTTATTAGCATTCCCGGGCACATGCGTAGAGCTCAGGGCACAGGGCTGAGTAATGTCAGCGAGGATGTTCGTGCCCATTAACAGGCCTTGCTTGCTTGACTCAGAATCAACTTCTCAAAGTTGCACTTTGCCATCTGCCCACCAGGCTTTCGGCTTTCTAATGTGCTGGGGTGGAGTTTTCCAACGTGTGGCTGAAGAATCACTAAATTAGAACCACGTGGTGCTGCAGCCTGGCAATCCGAACTTCCAACAATCTGACTGCAGTCTGAGAACATTCTGGCTGGGGAACAACAGCTTGATAGTGGTTCTCAACAGGCGGGTCTCAGCCCTGGGCACCACAGCTCCTCTAGCCCCACTGAGAGGATCCACTGGGTGGGGTCTGGGCGTGTGTATTTTTAAAACACGCTGCATGTAGAATCTGAGGCACAGTGAGCAGTGGCGCAGCCGCCCTTGGTCTCTCACCACACGACAGACCTAGCAGCAGCGGAGCCAAGATTGCTAATCAGTACCAACTCCCTCCTACCTTCCAGTCTTCCCTTCTTGGGCTAAATAATTGGGCAGAAAGGCCATTTTATTCCCAAAATAGTTTGTTCTCTCTTTGTGTGTCGGACCATAGCCTTTCCTTCTGAGTCTGCAGTGCTAGCACATCAAATGATAATAAACAAATAAGTAACGTGAGGAAGGCACGTGCAGCAATTTCTTCATAGCTCCAGGTGCCAGCCCTTCCCGGGGCCAGAGTCTGACCACCTGTACAGCATGTTGTTCTTTATTGAATTGTGAGCCTGGTAAAGAGACTCCAATAAACAAAATAACCTCCTAGTTAAAATAACAACTTAGTTATTGGTTAGTTTCCTAAGTGCCCAATACTGGGTCAGGGTTTTTAATATATTATTGCATTGAATTCTTATAACAATGCTATGAAATGTGAGTGCTAATATTATCTCAACAGATGAGGAAACTGAAGATGTGAAAAATTAAATAGCTTTCCATGTCACACAGCTGGGAGGGAGGTGGCTGGGGTATAAATCTAGTCTGTGTACTTAACCATTCAATGAGCTAGTGGAAAATAAGCAGTGTCCTTTAGGTCTGTGTTAATGTTCGTGGTTTCCATAGACTAGATCTCCCCGTGTTGGGTTTCAGGGCTGTCACACAGAGGATTAGAAGGGTGGTATTATTTCCCTCTTTCTGGTCTAAATGTAAAACCTGGGCAAAGGGCTGGTGAGAATTTGGTCTTAGAGGATTTAAGTGGGTGGTTGCTCTCTACTGCCGCCTCCTGGCAGTCTGGGCCAAGCTCAGGCCAGGGCTCTGCGTTTCTCCTAGCAGAGTGGCAGAGACGGCCACAGTGTCCAGGATGGGGACACCTTACAAATCAGCAAAATACCTTCAGTTCATACTGGCAAAAGTCTCTGAAACAGGAACCTTTTCAGAACAAAAGAGCATTTCTGTGGTTTTAAATAATTAAAACAGTTCTTCCTGGCTCTCTTTTCACTCCTGGTGGATTTCTAACCATATTCCAGATATTGCCTTCTTTTTTTCAGACTCCCAGAGCACAAGATAAAGAAGCAAAGACAGTGTGATTATTTCCCAGTGCAGTGGCCACCTTGGCCAGCCTGGCGAGGAAAGCGTGGTTACATTAATGTTCTCTGCGTCTGTGCCAGAGAAATTAAAACCAAGCTAGATGGACAGCGAGAGAAGGGAAATACTGTCAGAACCTGGTCAGGGACCTGCCGTGCATCAGGGTCTCTCCAGAACGTGCCCAGGAGAGGCCACGCTGTTCTTGTCATCACTCGTGTGTGCAGAGCAGCAGCAAAGTTCAGAAATGATGCAAACAGAACGTTATTAGAAAACTTGATTGCAGTTCTCTACCCACCGCGGTGTCTTCAGGAAGTCATTTCTACTGTAAGCAGTTATTCTGAAAGTGGGAATGGCTGTGTCCAGTCTCTCTTCATGGGCAGACCCCTGTGGTGACTTGTGTGAAGTGACAAAATACAATTTATCTGTTTGAAGAACTGAGCGTTTATGAAGAGCTGGGGTTGGTTTCTGAGAGAAAATACTCACAGCTCATTAAGTTTATGTTGTAAACAATGAAAATGGAACAGCTCCTCTCATTGCTTGCTCTCCTTCTCTCCCTCCCCGTATTTAGCTAGAAATGGTCGGCAGCAGTTTAGCTTCATTGCCCTGGGTAAAGCTTCTGCCTCCGTTGGGTGGTTCAGTGGAACCCTTTTTCCAATGAAATCTCCTGTGCAGACAGATTATGAGGTGCTGAAGGAAAAGCGGGGGTGGGGTCCTCGAACTCTGCGTCCTGAGTCCTCGTTTCCTGGCCTGGCCCCCAAGGCTCTTCTGAGGAGCCCAAGAGCCACCCGGCCACTGTCTGGAAACACTGCTGGGCGCTGGGTGCTTTGACTGGCTCATCGGTCTTGGCTGAGATGGAAAGTTCTTTTTTGTTCCTAAACTTCTTTAAAAAAAAAAAAAAAGACAAAGCAGCTATTTTTAAAATGTTAATTAACACTTGTCAATTCCAGGTGGTAGCTTGTTTATTATAATCTTATTTCTTTCTGAATTTGATCCTGGAAACAAGATGGTAAAAAATAGTGAGGGTGATGGGGAAATGAAATGCTTGTACCCTGGACCGAACACAATGCCAGATCTTGGGGAAGAATTTTGGTTTTCAAGCCACTTAGCCTAAGTGAGCAGACACATTGCAGGAGGCCACAGGGGAAGTGCATGCTCATCCTTGCCATGGAGCCGTGGATGCCAGGCCCGCACGGAGTTATAAAGGGATTGCGGTTTGAGTATTCCGATGACAGTTACGATATATAACACAGTGCTGAGATACATGACATGTATGTATCTGTATTTGTGAGTATCTATTATCTCACTGAGATATAATTGACCTATAACATAATAATTTGATATACAGTATACGGAGTGGTCTCCACAATACACCTAGTTAACATCGATCACCAGGAATACTTTTTTTTCTTGTGATGAGAACTTTTAAGATGTACTCTTTTAATAACTCCCAAATACTCAGTCTAGTAGTTTAACTGTAGTCACCATGCTGTACAGTACATACCCCTGACTTATTTGGTTATAACCAGCAGTTTGTACCTTTGGCCACCTCTACCCATTTTGCTGACATTCACCCCCACCCCACCTCACCCCACTTCTGGCAACCGCCTATCTGTTCTCCGTGCCTATCAGTTCTGGTTTTTCGATTTTATTTTTAGACTCCACATGTAAGTGAGATTACATGGCATTTGCCGTTCTCTGTCTGACTTATTTCACTTAGCATAATACTAAGGTCCACCCATGTTGTTCCAAATGGCAGGGTTTCTTTTTTTAGGGCTGAATAGTACTTCATTGTGTGCCTGCATATGAACATGTGTGTGTTTATGTACCACATTTAAAAAATCCATTCACCTGTTGATGGTCACTTAGATTGTTTCTATGCCTTGGCTGTTGTAAATTATGCTGCCGTGAATGTGGGGGTGCAGATATCTTTTTGAGATAGTGTTTTTGTTTTCTTTGGGTAAATATCCAGATGTGGAATTACTGGATCATATGGTAGTTCTATTTTTAATTTTTCAGGCACCTCCACAGTGGCCACACCAATGTACATTCTCACCAGCAGCATACAAGGGTTCCCTTTGTCCACACCCTCACCCACACTCACTCTTATCTCTGTCGTAATATGCCCTGTGACAACGGTGAGGTGGTGTCTCATTGTGACTGACTGGCACTGCTCTGATGGTCAGTGGTGTTGAGCACCTATGCCCTGGCCTTTTGGTCAGCTGTGTGTCTTTGCAAAAGTGTCTGTTTAGATCCTCTGCTTATCTTTTAATCAGATTGTTCTTTCGCTATTGAGTTGTATGAGTTCTTGATATGTTTTGGGTATTAATCTTTTATCAAATACACGATTTGCAAATATTTTCTCCCATTCTATAGGTTGCCTTTGCATTTTGTTGATGGTTTCCTTTGCTGTGCAGCAGCTTTTTAGTTTGATGTCTTTCCAATGTTTATTTTTGCTTGTTGTGTCAGCTTCAAAAAATCACCACCAAGGCTGATATCAAGGAGCTTACCATCTTTGTTTTCTTCTGGGAGATTTGTGATTTCAGGTATTACATTCAAGTCTTTAATCCACTTGGAGTTAATTTTTGTGTTTGGTATAAGATAGTGGGCCAATTTTATTCTTTTGCATGTGGCTGTCCAGTTTTCCCAACACCATTGTATATTCTTGGCTTCTTTGTCATAAATTACTTGACCATGTATGTGTGGGTTTATTCCCACACTCTATTCTGTTGTACTGCACTATGTGTCTGTTTTTGTGCCAGTAGCATTCTGTTTTGACAGTGATAATTTTGTAATAGTTTGATGCCTCCAGCTTTGTTCTTCGGGGTCTTCTGTGGTTCCATACAAATTTTAGGATTGTGCATTCCTTTTCTGTGAAAAAGGCCATTGGAATTTTGAGGGGGATTGCACTGTATTGGTAGACTGATTTGGATAGTATGGACATTTAGCAAGGTTAAGTCTTTCAATCCATGAGCATAGAATATCATTGTGTTTACCTATGTCGTCTTCAGTTTCTTTCATCAATATCTTATCGTTTTCAGCATATATGTCTTTCACTCCCTTAAGTTTTTTTCTAGATATTTTATTCTTTTTGGTGCAATTATAATGGGATTGTTTTCTTAATTTTTCTTTCTAATAGTTCATTATTACTGTATAGAAATACAATTCATTTTTGTTCATCAAATTTTTATTCTGCAACTTCACTAAATTCATTGATTAGTTCTAACAGTTTTTTGACGGAGTTTTGAGGATTTTCTACTGATAATAGCACGTTATCTGTGAAAAGGGATAGTGTTACTTCTTCCATTCTGATTTGCATGCATTTGATTTCTTTTTCTTGCCTAACGGCCTTAGGATTTCCAGCACTGTGTTGAATAAAAGTGGCAACAATGGGCATCCTTGTTTTGTTCCTGATTTTAGAGGAAAGGCTTTCAGATTTGCCCCTGAGTATGACGTTAGCTGTGGGCTTGTCATGTATGGCCTTTACCTTGCTGAGGTAGTTTCCTCTAGACCCACTTTTTGAGAGTTTTTATCATGAATGAATGTGGAATTTAGACAAGTGCTTTTTCTGTATCTACAGAGATTATCATATGATTTATATCCTTCCTTTCATTTGGTTAATGTGATGTATCACATTGATTAATTTGCAAATGTTCAGCCATCTTGTATCCCTGGAATTAATGCCACTTGATCATGGTATAAGATGCTTTTTAGAAAAGATTTTTATTTATTCACTGTTAGAAAGAGGGAAAGGGAGGGAGAAAGAGAAGGAGAGAAATATTGATGTGTGAGAGAAACATCATCAATTTGCTGCCTCCTGCACGTGGCTCGCAACCCAGGCTGGGATCCCAACTGGGAACTGAACCAGTGACATTTTGCTTTGTGGGGTGACATCCAACCAACTGAGCCATACTGGTCAGGGCAGTGTAAGGTCCTTTTAATGTGTTGTTGAATTTGGTTTGCTAATATTTAGTTGAAGATTTTTTTGCATTTATGTTCATCAAGGATATTGGCCTATTATTTTCTTGTAGAGTCTTTGTCTGGTTTTGGTATTAGGTTAATGCTGGCCTCATAAAATGAGTTTAGAGGTGTTTCTCCCTCTTGTATTTTTGGAAGAGGTTAAGAAGGATTACTATTAATTCTTCTTTAAATGTTTAGTAGAGTTGACTTGTGAAGTTATCTGGTATGGGACTTTTCTTTTTTGGGAGGTTTTTGATTACTGATTCAGTTTCCTTACTTGTTATTGATCTGTCCTTATTTTCTGTTTCTTCAGGGTTAAGTCTGAGAAGTCTGGTATGCTTTGTGGCAACATGAGTGGAACTGGTGAATATTATTTTAAGTGAAATAAGACAGTCAGAGAAAGACAAATACCATATGATTTCACTCATATGTGGAATCTAATGAACAAATTGAACTAACAAGCAAAATAGAGACAGACTCATAGATAGAGAATAGGCAGATAACTCTGGGGAGTTTGGGAGAGTGGAGGGATCAAGCACAAAGGAAAAAGAACTCAAGGACACAGACAGCAATGTGGTGATTGCGGTGGGGAGGGGGCTGGGTGGAGGTGGGAGAGGGTAGAAGGGGGATAAATGGTAATGGGAAAATATAGTAAAAATAAACTTTTTTAAAAAAAGTCTGGTATGTTTCTAGGGATGTATTCATTTCTTCTCTATTGTCCAATTTGTGAGCATATAGTTGTTCATAGCAGTCTTTATGATCCTTTGTATTTCTGTGGGGTCAGTTGTAACATCTTCCTTTTCTGATATTATTTGAGTCCTCTCTCTTTTCCTTCAGTTAGTCTAACTGAAGGTTTGTCTATTTAGCTTATCTTTTAAAAAAACAGCACTTTCTTTCATTAATCTTTTCTACTGTTTCTCATTTATTTCAGCTTTGATCTGTGTTATTTCCTTCCTTCTGCTAAATTTGGACTTAGTTTGCTCTTATTTTTCTTGTTCTTTGAGCCAAAAATTTAGGTTGAGATCTTTCTTATTTGTTAATGTAGGGTTTTATTACTATGAACTTCCCTCTTAGAACTTCTTTTGCTGTGTTCCATATGTTTTGGTATATTTCCATTTTGTCAAAGTATTTTTGATTTATTTTTTGACCCATTGCTTGTTGAGTAGAAGAATGTTGTTTATCTCCACATATATGTGAATTTTCTAATTTTTTCCTTGTAATTGATTTCTAGTTTCATACCATTATGGTCAGAAAAGATGCTTGATATTTCATTCTTAAATTTATTAAGATACGTTTTTTTGCCTAACATATGATCTGTTCTGGAGAATGTTCCATGTGAGCTTGAGAAGAGTATGTATTCTGTTGCTTTTGAATGAAATGTTCTGTAAATGTCTGTTAAGCCCATATGGTATTTATGTGTCTTTAAGGCCAATGTTTTCTTACTGATATTCTGTGTGGATGATTTATCCATTGGTAGAAATGGAGTATTAAAGTCCCTATATTGTATAATGTCTATTTCTTTCTTTAAGTCTGTTAGTATTTTATTTATATATTTTGGTGCTCCTATGTTGGGTGCATAAATATTTATAAATGTTATATCCACTTGTTGGATTGACCCCTTTATCACTATAAAATGACCCTTGTCTCATATTATTACAGTTTTTATCTCAAAGCCTATTTCATCTTATATAAGTATAGGTACCCTGACTTTCTTTTGGTTTCCATTTGCATGGAATATCCTTTCTATCCCTTTACTTTTAGTCTCTGTGCATCCTTACATCTGAAGTGAATCTGTTGTAGGCAGCATATAGA
>VMDR010006505.1:0-45128 GCA_007922815.1 Macrotus californicus | reverse complement strand
CTTCTTTCTGCTCTGCCCCATCTCATGTTAAGATCTTTTCCATATTTCTTTCTCTTTTTTAAACAACTGTCTTGAATTATCTACTTCTTGCATTTATTCTTCTGTTTTCTGGATAGAATACAGTATTTAATAATTCTTTCAGGGAGGATCTTACTACTAGTCCTTCTTTGTCTGTGGCTTTATACTTAAATAGTTAATCAGCTAGTAGAACTCTCTTGAGATGTTTGTAAATATTGAGTATTTATTTATTCTTGATGTATGTTCTGAAATTTCCCCCAAATCTTGCTCAACATGCAGTCTTCCCTCAATTCTGGAAGATGATTTTGCATTATTTTTTCTAAAAATTCTTCCCTCTTACCAGCTCCACCTAAAAACACTAGACACATTTGGAAGTGGTGCCTGTGTGCACACATCAACACGGCCTTTCCTGCATTCTGCCCTTTATACCACACCCTGGGAAGATTCCTCCCCATGGTCTTCCAGAAACAAAGACACTTTTTCTGCCCATTTATTGAACTTTTAACTTTACCAACTAAGATTTTTATAATCAATCTCCTCTTGCATATCTCTCATTACATTTATTTTAGTTTGTTCTGTTTCTTCAAGTTCTTTGTTTTAGTGCCCTTCTTTCACTTTGTTGGGTTTTCCTTAAATGTTTGGTCATTTCCTTTTTGTGTGTCATCTTTGTATTTCAGTTATTCTACACTATTGCTGACTACTGCATCTGTTTGCAGAGCCTGCTTCTGGAAGAAAATCTGGCAGCTAAGCCTGCAGTTAGCCTACAATGAAGTACTGAAGGGAGAATGGAGTGAGGAGAGTAGAAC
The DNA here is from genome assembly GCA_007922815.1 of Macrotus californicus. Lineage (NCBI taxonomy): Eukaryota > Metazoa > Chordata > Mammalia > Chiroptera > Phyllostomidae > Macrotus > Macrotus californicus. The sequence goes on along the minus strand of VMDR010006505.1, from coordinate 44,304 downwards.
ACTGCCAGACAGAGTACAGGCTTACCTGTGGCTAGTTTTCTAGGTAAGTGCTCCCCTAGCCCTCCTCTGTGTTACACGGATGTAGAGCATGATGCTTCTCTTCAATTTGAAAACCCACAGCTAGCAGCTGCCATGTGGAAACAGACACTTTTGCACTCCCTTTCTAATCCAGAGCACTTCCCATGACCTAGCAGTTGTACCCCGAGGCTTCTATCCTAATGACGCGTTCACACATATATACCAAGAGATGTGTATATGAAGATTCCTAACAATACTCTTTATAATAAATAGGTACATAAATTACAGTACGTTAATATAACAAAAGATTACATCACAGTAAATATAAATGAACTACTGCTACCCAAATTAAAAACATAATGTTTAGGTGATTGCAGGAGGGAGAAGAGTATAAGGGGGATAAATGATAATGGGAAAAAATGCAAGAAAAAATAAATTAAAAAAAAACTGAATGTTTAGTAAACAAAGTTAATGAATACATTTAAATGAAAATAAAACAGGCAAAACCCAAAACTGTATTATTTTAGAATACATTCATAGGTATTAAAAAGTCTAACAAGGGAAGGGTGACAAATCAGAGGAAAGGGTTTGTTCTCTAGGAAGGAAGAAGGGGGGCTTTTTCAGGTAGTACCAATATTCTTTTAAAACCTAGGTATTGGGTACACTTGTTTCACAAATTCTTTTGAATGTATGACATATTCCAAGGTAAAATATGAAAGATTACAGCAGATGCTCAGTCTGTAACCTTGAAACAACCAACCGTATTTCCTTACACTTATTTAACAGCTATGAAATATTTTACTTGGTTGACATAACATTATTTACTTAAACATTCCCACATACTTAGGTGATAATGCACCAGGTAAAAGTCTTAGTGTTTCAACAGAATATAGCTCAGAAACAGGTTTATTGTGTCTCATTTGGAACAAATAATGGTGATTTTAAGACTGCTTCAGTATTAAGTTTCCTAAGGCTGTCCTAACAAAATACCACAGACTGTGAGGTATGAGCAACAAATTTATTTTTCCACAGTTCCAAAGGCTTTTAGGCCCCAGATCAAGGTGCCAGGATGGTTGGTTTCCGGCAAGAGCTCTCTTCTCGACTTGCAAGTGGCTACGTTCTTACTGTGTCCTCACATGCTATCTCTTCTTACAAGGACACCAACCTTCTTGGACCCAGGCCCCCTACTGACCAACTCACTAAACTTGAATTACTGCCTAGAAGCTCCGTCTCCACATACATCCACACTGGGGGTTAGGGCTTCAATGTATAGATTTTGAGGAGACACAAACATTCTACCTGTAAGTCCTAATTCAAGATTAACAATATTTCCTGTATCATTGACAACCTGGACATGCAAACAGTCGCCTCATCCCAAAGATGCATTATTCCCCTGGAAGAAGAAATGTATGGCCTCACACAGCAACCAAAGAGGAAGCAGCTCAGGAAGAAATGTATTCTCCTAGGAAGGAAAAGCAAAAGCCAAGTCCCATGAAAGAGAAGACTGAGAATTAAACTAAACCTCAATCACTCTGCATACCACAGACTGCACACTTTTATGAGATACCTAATTATGCTCCCAACTGCCTTAGAAGATACAAAAGAAACAGGAATAGAGTGAAGAAGAGCTATGCCATTACGAGGATCTCCTTATTCCCTTAACTGTTGCGAGTGATAAAATGCATTTTTCCACAATCAGGACTGCAGGCTGGCCTGCAAAAAGCCTTAGTCTGTAAGGTAGTTGAGTTCATACACGATGGCATAGACTGATTTTAGGTAAGTCACTTTAGCCTCTGTGAATTTCTTCATCTGTTAATCACAAGCTAAATGAATTCTCAGGATCTAAGCTTTTAATGTTGTTCTGTGTGTGTGTTTGAGTGTACACATACATACGTATCGATGCGTTTATAAAATACCTACAGATAAAAGACACAAATCTTTTTAAGATTTAAGAAATAAATTATAATCAACTAACCTTCTTCTGTTGCGTGCAGGTGTGCTGCATCGTTCCCCTGAGAAGTGGTGTTGACTTGGTCGGACTGAAGGGGGCTGCCTACTTGGTGTCATCTCCCATGGTCGCATTGGTGGGGAGGGGGCTGGCGGAGCTGACGTGTAGTCAAAGACTGGATGGGAGAGGCGCTGTCTCTTGGGACTTGGACTATCTTCACTCTGCCAACACAACAAAAATCAATCAACTGAGTGAGATGTTTTAAGGATTTCACATTACTGTTTATGCATGCTGTTTAAATATATTTACTCTGAAGTGTAAAGGAGGGAAAAATATGCTATTAACCCAAATTAAATACCTTTAAAGAAAAATATGTGGGGGGCAGGAGAAAGGGACTTGCATAGTAAATAATATCAAATGAAAAGTAAACTCTGTTTCTTAAAAGTCATCCTAAAATTCACCAGGTAACAACACACAAGGTACACAATAGAGCAATCAGCAATTATACGGTACTTCACCATCTCTTTTAAATCCCCATTCAACTGAAAAATTCCACTATGTTCTCCCATCAGTCAATGGTTACTCTTGTAGGAATCAATTCTTAGCTGAGAGGTCAACTTAGGAGGGGGCTATAATTTAAGCAGGCCCTTGACTTGATTCTAAACCACGTTCTTCTGCATCCTTATTTCTGTTGTTTAAGGATGTTCTGTTCTGTTATTTAATAAAAATAAATAAGATTTACAAAAAACATAAAAAGAAATAGTCAACTGATCTAGATCAGTGATTTTCAACCATTATGCTGCAAGGGGCATACTGGGGTGTAACAGTAATTTTTAAAACATGCAATGCCTGACTATTTAGTCAGGGGCACTGACCTCTTTACAACAGCCAATGCAACAATAGCTGTCTGGTGTGACTGAATCAAAATTATACTTTTTTTTCATACTGGCAAAAAGTGTTTTTTGGTGTGCTGCAGAATTTTAGTAATTAGTTTATGTGTACCATGAGATGAAAAAGGTTGAAAATCACTCATCTGGATCATCACTTATTAATCAGAATGTCTCAGCATTTGGACAAACATGGAGTTTCAGGTAGATCATGGGAATAATGGATAATTCAAAACTTACATATGTTACATGCAGGCACAGTCCCAAGTTTTCAAGGGTCGCAGCACTGCTTACTAGCTATAAAATCGGTATGAATCACTTAATTGAATTATTAACTCTTCTGGAGTCCACATACAACTCATTTCCCAACTGAGCCTCACCAAAAAGTGTCAAAATTACAAATAAACTCAAAGTGTGATGAGGACTATGTGTTTCCTAAGAGAACATCTCCTAGCTCCAATCTATTCCCAGTGAGTTCTAATTATGTGGGCATTACAGCACTTTTGATTGTGAAATAACTGGTACACGGTGCTACATACTACACTAGATTTTAAGAGATAACATAAAACAGAACAACTGATTAAACTGATAGGAAAGAAGAAATTGCTAAATGGTTATTTTTGATTATTCCAAATTATTTTAACAGAGGTACTCCAAAACCCAAATCATTTTCCTTCCATATTTAAGAATATATTTCAATTTGTCGTAACTAAAATAAAAATTTCAGAACCATATATAAAAACTTTTGTAACTCTTCACCACACTAACCTTTTCTTCCTAGATTTAATAGGGCCATTAAAAGTATATTTGTTTTGTCCTGGTTGGGCAGCTCAGTTGGTTAGAGCGTCATCCCCCTACATCAAGTTATAGTTCCATCCCTGGTCAGGACACATACAAGCAGCAACCATGAATGCATAAATAAGTGGAAAGACAAATCGATGTTTCTCTCCCTCTCTCTAAAATCAATAAATAAAATAGTTTTTGAAAAACATTTGAAAAAGTATGCTTGTTTTTACCCCTTGATTTTAGTAAGAAAATCTGTTATGTTCTGATAATCTTAAAATATAAAAAACAACCACTGAAATTTAGATAGTTCGATTAAAACAAAATGGCAGAATGACCAATGTTTGAAAAACCCATATATGAACTAATGAAGTACTAGAAATGAGTGATTTCCAGTTACTACAACAGATTTCACTAACACGACTTTTAAAAGTACAAAACACTAGTAACCACTCATAATCATTAGCGTTCTTATGCATGTGCTACACTGCAAAGCTTGATGCAAGCTAAGATACAGAACTCTGAATTCTAAATTTTCATCATCCCAAGTCCCAAAACCAGATGAAGATAAGACAAAGAAAGAAAATTACAGGCCAACATCACTGATGAACATAGATGCTCAAATCCTCAACAAAATATTGGCAAGCTGCATCCAGCAATACAGTACATTGAAAAGATCATACACCATAATCAAATGGGATTCAGCTCAGGGATACATGGATGGTACAATATTCACAAATCAATAAACGTAATACATCACATAAACAAAAGACTAAAATCACATGATCATATCAACAGACACTGAAAAAGCATTTGATAAGCTACAGCATCCATTTATGATAAAAACACTCAGCAAAGGTGGGAATAGAGGGAGAACTCCTCAACATAATGAAGGCCATACATGAGAGACCTACAGTTACCATCATACTCAACAGGCAAAAACCAAAACCTTTCCCCCTAAGATCAGGAACAAGACGAGGGTGTCTTGCTCTCACCACTTCTATTCAACATGGTATTGGAAGTCCTAGTCGTCACAGCAATCAGACAAGAAAAAGAAATAAAAGGCATCCTAATTGGAAAGGAGAAAGTAAAACTGTCACTGTTTGCAGATGACATGATATCGTACAATAGAAAATACTATTGACTCCATCAAAAAACTACTTAACCTAGTAAGTGAATTTGGCAAAATGGCTGGATACAAAGTCAATATTCAGAAACCAAAGGCATTTTTGTATACCAACAATGCAGTACCAGAAACAGAAATTAGGGGAAAAAAATTTCATTTGCTATAGCAACAAGAAAAATAAAGTACCTAGGAATAAACCTAACCAAGTAAGTAAAAGACCTGTACTCAGAAAATTACAGAACATCAAAGAAATAAATGAAAGCATGTACTGTGTTCATGGATTGGAAGAATTAATGTCATTAAAATGTCCACACACTACCCAAAGCAATGTATAGATTCAGTGTGATCCCTATTAAATTACCAACGACATATTTCACAGACATAGAACAAACATTTCTAAAATTTCACTGCTAAAATGCTACAAATCCACAAAAATGACCTGAAAAAATACTTATTTTACAACAAATGTACTGCTTTTAAGAGTAGAGATGACCCAGAAAGCTCCCAATCTCTCCTCTTTGTGCTGTTGTTAAAGGTTTACGTTAGTGAATAAGGAGACATTAGGTGAAGAGAAGTGGGGTCTTCATCAGTACTATAGTAATAAGTCTTTCTTTTTGTCAAAATAATAGAAAACCACATTGGATACCTAAAGACAAGAAAGTATCCAAAAGTTAGTTTTAGCATATGCAACATGGTTTCATCACATTCTGCATCAATTTTAGCACCCTAAGGGAACTCCAAAAAACAGTCCTCAGTTTCCAACAAAGGGAAGAGAGAGTAGCCTACAAAGAAACGAGAATTAGATTAGCATTAGACTTCCCCCAGAAGACAAAAGAAGCTAAAACTGCTCTGAGGGAAATAACGTGGAACCCAGAGTTTTAAACTCCAACTAAACTATTAATCTAGGGAGGGCAAAAACAAATCCCTTGCCAGATTCAAAGTTGCTTCTCACATTGGTTCAGAGGAACTTACTTGACTGATTCTATAATGTGTGTGAGCTCGCTCGCTCTCTTTTACTTGAGGAAAAAAGCTAATCAGAAACCATTATACGCTATGAAAAAAATAATTAAACACGTGTGCGTATATATACAGCTTACCCTTGAAGGGGGGGAAAGGGGCACTGATCCACTGCAGTCAAAAGGCTACTTATAACTTCCTCAGGCTCTCCACATACACAAATTCCCAGCTGCGGATGAAAAAGCAGTTGACCCTTGAACAATACAGGTTTAAACTGTCTGAGTGTACTTATACTAGGCTTTTTATTTTTTTAAATCCTCACCCAAGGACATTTTTCCCCCTTGCTTTCAGAGAGAGAGGAAGAGAGAGAGAGAGAAACATCACTTGAGAGAGAGAGAAGCACTGACCAGCGGCCTCCAGTGCGCACCTGGACCCAGGTGTGGACCCCGACGGGGAAGCAAACCGTTCAGTTACAGGACGGCTTTCCAACTGAGACACACCAGCCAGGGCTACTATGGGCTTTACTTTTTAACACATACCTCTACTGCTTTTGATTCGTGGTGGGGAGTCCATGGGTGCAAATGGCGGACTGTGTGCATGATCTATGCCATTTTATACAGGAGCCATTAGCATCTGTGGATTTTGGTATCTGTGTGTGTGGGGGGGGGCGGGGGGCTTCAGAACCAATTCCCTGTGGATACTGAGGGACAACTTAAGTTTTGGGGGAGGCAAAAGTTACACAAGGATTTTTGACTGTGCTATTAGGTACGTCTAACTGCCATGTTGTTCAAGGTTCAACTATATGTAGTTCCACCAAAGCACTAGATTTTATGCATCATGAATCTGTAACTACAATTTTAAGCTGTAAACACAGATGAATAAAATAAAAAATGTGGAGCACAAACACAGACTAATGAAAACAGAAAAGATATTAAGAACAACCTGAAATCAAGTCCTCTGAGATAACTATGTGGAGTTATTCTGCCAACAGCTAAAGCTCAGAGGCTAGAAGTAAAAATTTAGGAGTTTTGGGTACATAGTTGGTAGGTTAATAAAGCTGCAGCAAGGACAAGCAGGGACAAAGCTGCCTAGAACAGTTTATGCAGTGACAGAGGCCCAACACTGAACCTTGAAAAACTCCAACGTCTTATGCTGAGTGGTTGACGAAAGGAAGAGCACGTGCGATGTGGTGGCAGATGCCAGCTGAATGGAGTTGCAAAGATTCGCCTGAGGTGTCATGAAAAACCAGGGCTGAAAAGCATCCACTGTATTTAACAGTTAGAATTTCACCAACAGGAAGCTATTGGTTTATATGACTTAGTACCTATATGGCACAGATCTCCTTATATTATTTTCAAAAAGTTTTCCCCCATCTTTTCTTTGATAATTTTATGAATTTAAGGATAACTCCGTAAAGTTCTAAAATTAAAAAATTCTAATATTTCGAGTGGAATTTTTATTAGATCTATAGATTTGCTGGACAACACATATTTTTACAATAATTAGTCTTCTTTCAGAAACTAGTATATTTCTGTGTATAAATCATCAAAATTTCAATCACCAAATAAGTTGATTAAGTTTATAATAAAATTATCACAGAGCTGTCATTAAGACACACACACACCTGAAATCAGACTGTGCCAGACATCAAGTTCAAGTTCCCCACAGTGTAGCTGACTAGTTCATGTAAGCATACTATTTCTAATCATAATCACTAAATTGAATGGTAGTACAGAAACTGATAATTTTTAACACTGTAAGGGGTTCAGAGCAAAGAAACAAGAGGAACTTTGGGGGGGGTGATGAAAATTGTCCCACATTTTGACTGTAGTGGTTCCACAATCTGTGTTTGTTCTAACCCACAGACCTTACACTAAAAGGGTGGCTTTTACTATATGCCAATTATACCTCAATTTTAAATTAAAAAAAATTCATAGGTGGCACTTCAATTTTCATTTTAAATATGGCTTATTTTTACAGAGATGCAAATGTACCACTTTTGTAAGAAAATTCTGAGCAATAAATATAAAGCTATCATTTTTACTGAAACATTAAAATACCAACTAAATATACATCAGGAAACATACAAACATAGTTATGGCAGCATTGCTAGTAATGGCAAAAAACTGGAAACTACCCAAATGTCCCCCAAAGTGAAAGGGATAAACCACGGCATGGTCATATAATAAACGGAACACTAAAAGAAGGAAACTGACCCATCTACACAGCCACATGCATTGGTATACATGAATCTCAAATGGCAAAAATACACAAAGTATGATACCATTTATATTAAGTTCAGAATCTAAACAGTATAGTATTGAGGGATACTGTATGTGGTAAGGCCATATAGAAAAGCAAGGGATATTAAACACAAAATTCAGCAGAGGTTTACCCAAGCACAGGTAAAGGACAGCAGGTAGATGTAATATGGAAGGCTATGCGGAGGCTTCAAAAATAACAAATATTTCATATTTTCTAATTTTAAAAATTAGGAAAGCATGCAGAATTGGGAAGATATTGACTAGGAATAATACAATATAAAGTAAGCAAATAAAAAAGAAGCTAAATGCAAAAGTCTTCAATAAACAAGGACAGTGACAGAACTGGTAAACAGCTAAGATGAATGACAAAAAAAGATCAAAACCAAGATGAGCTTTTTGCTCCCAAACCGGTGGTTGTAAACATGGATCCTGGAGAATACCAAACACTTCCTTCTCCTCTGTGACAATCTCATTTATTAGCCACATGTACAATGCCATGCTTGGAGTGGGAAAAATCAGTAATTTCTTTTCCCCTAGAGAAGACTGCAGGGAAAATGTCCTCAGGAAAGATACTAGTTTCAGCTCCGATAAGGAAGTACAAAGGTGCTTTAAGAAAAAAAATGGAAGAGGAAGTTGAGTGTTTAAAATGAAGCATTCCAAAGGGAAGGAGAAGTAGAGAGTTGGGAGGGAAGGAACGAGGGGGGTGGGGATAAATTAAGAATACATGAATACGTTAAGAAAATAAGTTTCTGAGGACAGGACATGGCTGGGTAGGTTCTCTTTTTAATGTGGCAACTAAGTTTTATAAGGATGAGAAGCATAAACAGAACTAAGAAATCACACCTAATTCTGGTATCAATTAGTTGAAGGTTATCTATCGCACAGTATTTCAAAGGGGATGGGAGAAGGATTTACTATTTTGCTTCATGCAGAACAGTGGGAGGGCAGTACATGGGCAAAGAGAACCTCCAGTTTCCTTTGGTGGCAAAGTCCACTGAGGGCCTGTTCTAAAGTTACAGAAAAGTAAGATGTAAGTTAAATTAGGACTATAAATAAAAACTTAACAATATCTTTCACCTTTTTGCAACACCCAAATAAAAAATCCTTTGTTTTATTTTCAAAACATGGGTTTAAACCTATTGCATTTGGCAGTTCTCTGAATTTAAAGTTAATGTTGAGTTAAAAGCCTGAAGACTCAATATATGAAAACAGAAAACATCAAATAACTGTTTACTGGTGGCAGCAGTGAAGGTACTACATCAATTTTTCCTTGGCTACATCACATTGGTGTACCACTAAATATCAAGGTATTACAGGGTAATGCTACATCAAAAACGGCATTTAATCCAACACAGATAACTGTCTCTTAACATGTACTGCACTGTGTTTAAAGAAATACTCATTGATCTCTAAAGGGCAGTAAGTGGGCAGATACAGATGAAAGAATTGCAAAAGTTGGATCTGAGTCTCTGCTCTGCCAGGAACTAGATATGTAATCGGGCATCTCAGCGTCTTTTCCCAGCCTACCTCTTCATCTAGAAAACCACCAGGATTAGTTTGAGGGTTAAAAACAAAAGGCGGTAGTACATGCAAAACAGGGACCCCGGCACAAACTCCAGCAGGACTATCAGACAGAAGAACCCTGAACCACGTACACAGCTAACCTCAGAAACTCCACATCTCCAATGTAATGTGTCACAAGCATTCCTCTTTCAAAACTAGTCCCAAGCTATAGCCTGTCACTCCCACACAAACAGGAAACGAGCTAGCTCTATCTGAAAGCAATATCTACCCTTGATTAGCAACTCTCTCTACCTCAGGTTTATACACATGTGCACAAATGCATTAGCGGAAAAAACCCTAGATTCTAAGAAACAATTCTGTAACTTAGTTTCCTTTGTGGTAACTATGGATTAAGGGAGTAAAAGTTTAGTAATGCTTTCTGTGGGCATATCCTAGTAATCTTAACTGTTAATAACAATATTTCAATCCATTCACATCTCATTTTCATTTGATATGTAACAAAATTTTAATCATATTTTACCCACAGATATCAAAAGTCATTAAAGGCAAGTAACCATGTTTTCTCTCTGAAATGTGCATTACTATGTAACTCTGGGCACTAAGCAAATTAAGTAGTGACGGCTTTAAAAAATATCTTACATGCTTCCCTTTTTCCTTTCCTATACAATTTACCATAATCTGTAATGTAATATCATCTACTTTCCTACAGAACTTGGCCTATTAGGACAAATGACTCAGACCAAAAGATCAAAAACAAGAATATTAAGTGGTCAAAATATAAACTGCAGCTCAAGAGAAGACAGACATTCTTCAGAAAAGCAGGCTGAAAAAGCTTTACTAAGGAAGTGCTCTAAGAAGAATACTTATTCCCACGCATAACAGGAAAGGAGGAAGACACCGAGAATTTTGTTTCAAGCCTTCCTATAAATAACCTGGAATGTTCATCTGTGACTCTCAGCCCTGTGTAGGGAAAGGGTAAATATATAAGAACCTGGAAGAAAGCTTTGAAGTGAGCATCCTCTTGAACTGTAGTGTTCTTATCACTTGGGAGGAGAGGGAACAGGCTCTGAAGTCTCACCCTTTCACAAATCACCTTGTTAGGATGGCCATGTAGAGGTGCTGAATTGGCCCCGGGAGTTATCTGGGAAAGAGAGGGAGAAGAAAAGGATAGTTCATGGCTGGCTGCACCAATGTGGAGAATCAGGCCTATGAAGGACAGTCTGGGTTTCTTAGGTATTTGATTTAGCAGAGACTGGAAAGAAATTAAAAATTATTCTTAAACATCAAAACAAAGGTAAGGATGGCTAAGGCTCCCTCTGGCAATGGATCTCTTTTACAAAAACTTTTAAGGCAAAACAGCACTGCTCAGAGAACACAAACTCCTTCCTATTTTTCCCATATAATTTCTACTGATATCTTTTCTGTTGATACTAATTCTGAAATCTAAAGGATACAGATAAGACTTTATGCTAAGAAAACCTGAAGTAATAATTACATATCTTATTTAGTGAAAGATAAGCATTCATCTGAACTAAGACTAGTATCTTTTCTCATTTTATTTTTTAGTCAACCTTTCAAGTGATTGTGCAAAGGAAGATGAGAAATTTCAGAACATTTGTAGCAAAACTTCTACTGAGATCCTGGGCATTTAAAAGAAAAAGACCAGTGTGATCCCCCCTCTAATCAACATAAAACCTAGCAACTTCCCTAAGGAATAAAAGACCGGATCTTAAGCCCTGAAGTAAATGACTGCGCGTTTTAGTGCATGACTTGGTTGCAGGTTAGTCCCCTTCAACCCTTATGTAAATACACTTAATCTGTACCAGTTTTAATCACGGACACCACGAGCATCGCCTGTTCCACTGTGCTGGGCGGGAACGGCCTTTGGGGGTGAGGGTTTGTGGACCTGCCGTCCCTACACTGAAGACCATGTGCTCTGAGGCTATCCTGTTTCTAGGGCTTCGCTGCCTCGTTCATTCCCTCACGTAAGTGTTTGTTCTGTGACAGGCACTAAATCAGAAAACAGTCATGGTTTCCTACCTTCAAGAAGTATATGCTATAAAAAAGAAATAAAAGCCCATCACTGTACAATATAGAGTATCATCTTTCTATGACAATGGGAGGTGCCAGATGCTGTGGAGGGATAACTGGTAAGAGACAGCAGTCTAGTCAGGAAGCTGCAGAATGTTCAGTACGGCTGGTCAGTAGGAAATAGCAAAGCAGAAGCAGATCAGGAAGTGGCATGCTCTATACTAATAACCCTGCTACAATAAGCTTCCTTCATAAATTTGTTTCTGGTTTGCTATGAGCCTGGTAAACAGATAACCATGTCTGTTGGGAAGAATGTAACTATTTCCAAAGATCTTCCTAGGAGTAAAAGTAAAACATTTGAGGGCAATAACTTCAGAATTCATTAGTTCTGTCACACAAAATGTTTTGAACATGAACTTAATGCTTATCAATGCACTACAAATATGAATGCACTAATATCGTTTACCACTATGATGAAGCACGAATTGTGGGAACAAGGAATATTTACTGACTCCCTCCTACAAGCAGTTAGGAAGGAAGACAAAACAAAACCCACCCTCAAAAAGTTTATTCCCGTGTATGTGTGTGGTGGGGGTAGGGAGCAGGGGGTGGGGCGAGGCGGGGATGATGCCAGCAGCCAACTACAGGGTAATGTTTTAAATGTCATAGTATAGAAAAGGTTGGACTAGAGGTAGGAGCCTTGGGTTTATCTGAGGAAAAGAGTAAGAAAAAATTTAATGGGAAAATGCGTATTTCACATTCCTGACTCCTCACTCAATCTAAGGAGTGCTTATTCCCCCCCCACCTTTTTTTAACCACTTAAGCAATTCTCTCCTCTCTCAAAAACGATCTGTTCCTTTATGTCAGTTTCATATTCTTTTTGCAATCTTAAACTTATAATCTGCACAGTCAGTACCCTGAAGAGTCTTTTAATAAGGCCCTCTGCCTTCAACTATCACACCTATAGCAGTCTGTATGAACAGCACTGTCACAAACTACTCATACATGGAGCTGGCTGGGAAAACAGAACCAGAGAGTAGGCTTTCCTCTCCTTAATCCTTCATTCCTTTGAACACTTAAGAAACTGGCAAATCCTGGCCGCTATGGCCACAGTTAATAATTTTGAAGCATATTCCTCTTCTACCTGCAATTTCCTTTGGTCAGAAGCTCTGTTTGTCTATAAAAAAGGAGGGCAAACAATACCATGGAGAAAAGCTATATTCAATTCCTGTAGTTAATACAAATCTGGGGCAAAAATGATAGATGGGTTTGATGAAAACCAGATTCCCCAACTAGACAAGATAAAATAATACCCAATCACTGCATGTGAGGGAAGGGTTCTAAGTTGGCCTCCCAGATCCCACCTCTGGTGTAACATCTGTATAATATGTATGAGTAGGTCTATAAATACAGTACATTTTATTCCCCTGAGTAGGTTAATCACATGACCTAAATTATAGAAACCCCTTCACCTCTGTGAAGGGATTTTCAGATGTACTTAAATTCCAAGTTGGTTTGGGTTAACCACAAAGGGGAGATTATCCTGGGCAGGCAGGACTTAATCAGAGAAAGCTCTGAAAAGAGGAACAGAGCCCCTCCCAAAGAGACTCTCCCATCAAACCTGCAAACCAAGCTACCATGTTGTGAGAAGGCACATTAGGGGGGCCATGTGGGAGAGACCTGCTGGCACTCTAGGAGCTAAGGAGTGATCACCAAACAGCTTAAGAAAATGGGGGACCTTCAGTCCCACAATCACAAGAATCATATACCAACAATCAGTGAACGTGGGAAAGGACAGCAAGTCTCTGATGAAATCACAGCCTTAAGACCTTAAACAGAGAGCCCTACAGCTAACCCATACCAGGATTCCTGATCCATGGAAACTGTGAAATAACAGTTTCGTGTTTTAAGCTACTAAACATGTGGTGATTTTAACACAATAGAAAACTAACACATTATATGTGTGTGTATAATAAAAATTGTTGTACCACATTCATAGGAAAGTTTCTTCTCCAGAATTTTAGCATATTAATTTGATTATAAAGAATAAATTAAGACATCTTTTAGCAATATAGCAGCTTTTAAAATCTCAATCTTCTGCCCTGGCTGGTGTGGCTCAGCAGATTGAGAGCTGGCCTGTGAATCAAGGGGTTGTCGGTTCAATTCCCAGTCAAGGTACATGTCTGGGTTGCAGGCCAGGTCCCCAGTATGGGGAGTACAAGAGGCAGTCACACACTGATGTTTTTCTCCCCCTCTCCTTCCTTTCCCCTCTCTCTCTAAAAATCAAATAAATAAAATCTTGAAAAAAAAAAAATCTCCATCTTCTAATAGCTAACCGTGCCATGAACTGCACTGGGCTCTCAGACCTTCACACACTGCAAGTCAGGGCTGACGGACCTGAGACCACACACCTCCAACACCAGGGCTTAAAGCCAAGCCTATCGCCTCTAAGGTTCACACTGAGCCCACTAAATAAATCACCTTGTCGTTTAAGAATTTTCAAAGTAACATTCTTCTGTATAATGTAGTTGGATTAGTAACTAATAACTCTTCCACAAGGCCTAGTTAGAGCTATGTTAACTATTTTAAAATATATTTGTTTCCTTTTAAATTGTTTCTGACATAAATTTCCACTACTGCCCTAATCTTCCCTCAGTTAAAATTACTGAGGTTACACTATATCTGAAAATTGATACAATTCTATTTTTCCCTAACAGGGCAACTGTTGAACATTACACAGACATGGCAACTTCAGCGTTCTCTCAGAATGCAACTGATACTTAAAAAATTCATACCAAGAAAACATCCCGGAGATGGGATTAAACCTGCAACTCACACACTTCTCATTTGTTAATAGTTATTTACATATAACTGTAGGACTAATCCACCAGCATAACTGAGAAAAGCAATGTTTCACAAAACTAAAGTTATATAAAACAATTTAACCTTTTGAGCACCAACACATTACTATTTTAGGAAATCTTTTGTTTACTGTGGCCTTTCCCTATCTTGGTAACCATAATATAACCAAGAATTACCCTTTTGTCTTAGAGAGTGTAGCAATTATTATCAGTTATTGTGCTAAAAATAACACAGTTCTTAGGTCCAGATATTGTGCCAGAACTTGCTTCCTCCAAAACAGCTTCTGATCACAGCTTCCTTCCTCATTCATTTACATTTTTCTCACAGGGGTGAGGCACAAGACATGCAGGTGTATGACATCTAGGCCAGTGTTAAATAATGTGCTTTCTACAAAATAAATTGCTCAAAGGCCCAAACAGCCCTCTCCAAAGAGCTACATTACTCTCTGGAAAAAGAAGAAAAAGAGTTCACTGTTACTTGCTGTAATACCAACTGGTCGGCAGCACCCAAGTCGTAGCCTAACAGAAGGGAAAACAAAAGATGAGGAGGCAGGTGCTCAGTGACTCCAAGTCCCTCACACTTGTAGGCCCAAGTCTGGACACCCCAAAACAAAGATGTCATATCTAGATTATCTAAAATTCCAATGGTCTTATTGCTTTCGTGATGGCAAATATTAATCACCTGGGAAGTAATCAGGTAGGTTTTATTAATAATTTAAAAGTCTGAAATCAATAATCTTTCCTTGATAAATTCAGGTTATACTCCAAAATATTGGAAAAGCCATATGTAAAATATGTTCATCACAGCACATTAACAGCCACAATTTAGAACTAGAAGTAACCTAAATATTTAACAAATAAGTGTTTGCTAAGTAAGATTGTGGTATCTGTGCTTGGTGAACAATCATGCATCCTTAAATCATTCAAGGACTGATACCACCTACAAGGGGAAGATCATTACAGTCCAGCACTGGGTCAATCATTTTAAAAAACAAAACTACCACTCCTATTCTTGAGTTAAGGGCCCATGTCTTTCTGGAAGCAGAGCAGAGCCAGGTTGGTGAAAGCAGGCTATAGGCTCCACTCTACCCCTACCCCCACTCCACAGTCCAAAATGAACGATAAGGGGAGGAGGCACCAGCAACTAAGGAGGTCTCTAACCACTAGGCATATTGAGAAGGTGGACATAAAGATTAAGAAAAGTAAGAGTTACATGTTTTTTTAATAAATTGTTTCTTTCCTTCCCTTCTACAATCCAGATTTGCCTGCACAAAGATTACTCTCCCCTCAAAGAAGTTTATCTAAAATCATTTTACTTAGGCTGGTAACCTCTTAGTAGATTGCTCTAAAATATCTCTTCTAGATTTAGCTCTAAGAATTACATGGATTTGGAAAACATCCAGTCCAAATGAATACAAAAATTATTTGTGTGCGTATTTGAAAAGATGAAGTGTGACTGAGCTCTCTGATTCTTATTCAATAAAAAGCATAATTCAAATATTTATTGTATGTCTACCATGTTCTCCATGCTGTGAATACAATGACAAAAAGAAACAGTCATTGCCCTCTATTCAGTCTAGTGGGGTAAATTCAACCGGAACTAAAAACAAAGACAGTAAGGCCCCTAACAGAGGGGATTAGAGATAATGTGTTCCAATAAAGGGGAGAAGATAAAGCTTTAAACACTTAAAAAAGGAACATGAAAAGATATGGGAGGGAGCGGATGAAGAGCTACTGTCTTCATCTATTTGCTCAGATTTCTCACTGGTTAATTTAGCATACAGAATTCAAATATTTGCTTGATCTCCTCCAGATACACAATGTCACATTAGGAATTTAACATTTACTGAATGAACTGGAACTACAGGGTTCATATGTGTTTACAATCTGTACATTCTCAAGTAAAGCAAGCCATGAATTAACCAAAGAACAGAAGTGAAAATACAGAAGTGATTAATAGGAAAGCAACCAGAAAACCAGTAATTATATCTATATCTATATCGATATAGATATAGTTATCTATATAAGCAGACACTACAGAACAATCATGGGACTAATCAAGAACTATCTTTCCAGCAAAACAGACGACAAAATGGTGGTGGCCTAAACAAAACCGGGGCAGCACAGACAGAGTAGATGGAAAGACTGAAGTAGAAGATAATCTTGACCAATTACCTTCCCATGCTAATCAATCACTTTGGAGATTTTTATCTAAGGATTTTTTTTATACTTATGATTCCCACCCATAGCCTTGGGAAAAAGAAGTAAAAGGTGAGCACAAATGAAATATAAGTAAAAGCCTTATCCAAAGCTGTTGGCAGAGACAACAGAACTGCACTCTACATTATGATGCTAACAGACTCAGTTGTAGCTAACTATGTCATCATCTGCCCACCCTTCATCAAAAATCAGGCTGCTCTAGCAAATCCCCAGTATTTACTCAGATTAACACTTGCCAACTTAATTTAGCTATAAAAACAGAGGTGGTATATAAACTTCCATAAGTACAGAAACACAAACTACCTCCTAGAGTTACAAAGACGTCACAAGTGGAGAAACCACAAAAATCACTTAAATCCAACTCCCATATTTTACAGATGAGGATCTGAGGCCCACAGGACTAGTCTGTGGCAAAACTGATTCAATAAAACTTCTAAAAGGCCACAAATTCTTAGAAATCGGTATTACAGAAAATATAGAAATCAACTTAAAATTGAACCCCTACAGTAGACAGATTTAAGGTTTAATAGGTTTTCAAAAAGTGAAATATATTATGCCGTTAAATTTATAAGCCAGCAAACACTGGAGAAAGGGGTACATGAAGTGATAAAATTCCTGCTTGAAAATCCAGTTACCAATTTCATCTTTTGATCGAAAGTATGTTCCAGCTTCACTGCAACCGACCTGATACCTACAACTTGTGTTTGTACCGTTACTGCCGTAAGTCCAATTTCTATTAGACCATGTTCACCAAAACCTAGAATAATTTTTACCTCGACCTCAACTGTCCCTAGATCCTTTTGATTTCTTAAAAACTGTGAGTGGATTTTTAAAAAAGTTAAGCCTAGTCACCAACTGCTTGTTATTTAAAGGAATTCTGTGGTAAATGTATTAACCATACTGCAATCAAGGCCAAATAGGATATAAAAAAACACTATACTTAAATTTTCGTCCATTGAGTGCACCCCGTTAAGGAAAAAACGCAAATCATACAATGCTCAAAATATTCGTGTTTCCATTTATTATGGAAGAATTATATACCCAACTTTTACTGAATAATCGTATACATCATTTTTGAAGCACAAAGAAAAAGCGAGATCCCTTACAAGTCCTACACAGGGAAATGAAAACTTTTGCACTTAATAATTTAAAAAACTCCCGGTTCAAAACCAACCTTTCTCATTCTTCAACCCTGAAAGGAAAAACTTTCATTCCCTGAGAATAAAACTCAGCCTGTCCAGAAACCCGCGGCGGCAGGACGCGAGAAAGGACCCTTCCGACTGGTTCCGCGTTCTCCTGGGTGACATCACTTCACCTGCGCCTTGGCAAAAAGGGAGGGAGCCAGAGAGCGAGGCCATCTGCCAGGCGGCAGCCGGCCGGCACTCCCGCTGGCTGTGCCCGCTCCTTCTCGCCACCGCCCGGGAAACAAAGAGCGCCGGGCGGCCAGGCCGCACCCCACCGAACACCGGACAACCACACCTTCGCCCGGCCTCCGAGTGCGACCCCGCAGCCTCCCAAGGGCCTGTGGCTCGGCCCGTCCTGCCGTAGCGCGGGAACCAACGGCCACAGCTCCCAGTACCTGCCAGGAAAGGCTCCGCCCTGCGGGGCTGCTCCCGCAGCTCTTTGCTGGCACGTCGCCTCCTATTGTGACCACTTGCCCAGCCAGCAGCCAGCTCGCCAGATCCCTCGTCCCCGGGCTTCTTCACCCCCGGAACCAGGGCTCCGACCGAGGCGCTGTCACGACGCTTCCTTCCTCTTGGTACCATCACACGCGCAGCGCCTGTAAACAAGGGCTGCACCCCAGAGCTGACACAGTCGGCTAACGCCTTGGGGGCTCCATACTCTCCGCCCCCGCGCCCTAACCGCCTGGGCCGCCGCCCCGCCCCGCACCACTGCACGAGGGACCCCGCCCCAGTGCACCCCGCCACTGTGCTGGAGGACCGGGCTCGCTGCGCGCCGGCGCACTACTCTCCGCTGCGCGCGCAGGCGACGCCCTTCACCACTAGGCCACGTGATGCGCCAGCACGCGGCCCTCCTACTTCTTGGTTTTGGTCCGTCCCGGCCCTGCCCCCTTGCCGGAACAAACCTAACGTGCCCAACGCTAGACGGACAGACGCTCGTCCTCTTTCCCCGACAGCTGAGCTTCACGCAGAACCCCCTTTGTTACCACCCCCAAAGGGTAGGGGGCAGGGCGGGGCTGGGCACGTATAGGCCCCCGACTTAGACTAGTTCTCGTCTTCCAATTCGTATACTCCCTCCCTAAATTGTTGCTCTGGTCCGTGCCTCCCACCTCCGAAAATCGTCAGTTAAACTGTAACTGACCTCACTCAAATGCACAAGAGGAATTCATGTGGCCTGAGGGATTATTGATGTAGAAGCAAGATGTCTCATAATAGAGCAAGAAGGTTCGAACCCAACTTGTCCGACTGTAAGGTTTGATTTAAAATGTGACAATCAGACCGTGGTGAAGATGGGAAATGAAACAGGTACGAAGACCAAGCCAACTTGGCGACCTTATCATGTTCGAGATCTAAAAAACAGGAAGTAAGACCTGCCATAAAAAGCACAATAAATAACAAGGAAAAGATAGTTAAGTGGTATTGGAGAAAAGATAGGCAGTCAAGGGGACATTATGAAAGAAATGCGCTTTAAGCAGGAATTTGATGATGTCTCCATTTCCAACATCTGAAGACATGTTTTACAATGGTACGATGGTGGGGGGAGCTGGTTCTAGTTCTTTCGGCGTTATTTAAACCACTCTCGTGCCAAGTTTAGGCCTCAGCTGTTTCCGGTACAAAATTAGGGAATCAGACTAAAATGATGGTCCAGGCAGGACCCTCTGAACCTCTATGTATGAGTAACACTATATGGTAATTATTTGTATAAATTTGTCTCCCATAATAGACTCAGCACTAGGATGCTGTTTTGACTCTGTAAACCAAGGTCCAAACCTACAGCCTGAAACACAACAGCAGGTGCTTAGCAACTGATCCATCACAGTTCCAGCAGTAACGTCACAGGCTTTTACAATTCCTGGAGGAAGAAAAGCCAGAATGAGATAACTGCCCCTATGAACAGCACCCCTCCCTCCCCGCAGCCCTAGCCACCATTATGCGGCCCAGTCACACAGCTGATTCCTCCCCCAAAGCTCTCTCTGCTAGTCTAACAAAGCAGCCAACTTGGAGATGATTACAACCAAGTTTTTACATTTTTATTTTCCATTTCACGTTACACAGTCATACATCTCAGCCACATCTTCAGATGCAGCCAATGCAGTCCAGTGCTAACATCTGAATTCCTCACAACTCCCCCTCTACTGCTGTGGATTGACCTAGAACTACAGATCTTCCATCAGAATCTCAGCTACACAAGTTTCCTTACACAATACGACCCTGAAACAGTTTTTCTTACATACTTGGATATGGGCTATGTGATGAGAGGGAAAAGGGAAAAACTGGCAAAGGGGAGAGAAATGACCATTTGGGAGTTGTTCAATCCTAAGAGTCAGATTCCTAAGTGCTGACTCTCAGCAGCAAAAATCTATTACAGTCCTCCAGGGTTCCTAACCCTTCAGCTTATCTGAATACCCCCCTTTGTGAGGCAATCTCCTTGAAAACCCTTCTCAAATGTTTAGGGTCTTAGTTAGCAACCTGGGCACTACGGGCTTAACCCAAGAAGTGTGCCTAGATGTAAACAATGCTCCCTTCCCTTCAAGGTTGGATCGTTGAAATTTGTACTTCAATTTCTTTAAATGGTTTAACCAAAAAATCCGGTACCCTGCTTATAAATACTCAATGACAAGCTTTAAGGTGGGCCAATTATACCAAAACAGCTATTCAACTCCACCTATAATTGTATTTTGTGTCTGACCCAAAAACGGGAAGCCTTGTTAGAGAGGTGTCAGATAAAACTTTCTGCAATAATGGAAATGTTTGATATCTGCACCATCCAAAGGTGACCACAAGCTACATATAGCTAGCTACTGAGTACTTAAAATAGGGCCAGTGCAACTAATGAATTGACCAGGATCATTTTAAATAGCCACATGTGGCTAGGGGACATCATAGCTCTTGTAGGAATAGTTGCTTCTAAAAAGAACTTCCTGAGAATCCTGACTCCAAGACTGCCCTTTAAAATTGGTTTTTACAACAGAAGTGAAAACTGTGAATGACTACTAAAAATACTTCTTCCTAAAGCCCATCTCAGCTGGTTAGAGTATCATCCCGATATGCCAAGGTTGCGGGTTTAATCCTCGGTTGAGGCACACAGACGAACCAACTAAAGAATGAATAATTAAGTGGAACAACAACAAAAAACTTCTTCCTGAGGTACCACCCCAAGTCATTTAAGTCCTCTCCTAAAATAAAAATAAAGGTATCCGCTACTTTTCGAAAGCCTGCTTTATACCACACTTCACTTTTACAAAAGACCTACATTAGTGCCTGTTTTCACTGACCACAAGGAATCTGAAGAGGATTTAGCAAAAAAACAGGGTTCAACATTTGTTTTGCCATAAGCCGTTACAGAAGTAGTGAGTACCTGAGCAGTGAGAGTGGCACCAGCAAGCTCCTTGCCCGGTAGCTACATTCAGCAGCAAGCTGCCATTGCTCTGAACTATATCTGTGGGCATCTGTGCTTCATCTCAACTTACTCTGTGCATCCATTAGCAAGAAATGTGCTAAGGTCATTGCTGCTTCACTTTATTTTGACTTACGAAAGATTTCATAGCAATGCTCTACTTTAAAACAGTGGAGGAAACCTGTATACTAATATATTGCTTACCAAAAAGAAAAATACTGAAGCTCTTTCAGATGTGTCTGGTCTACCCTGGTGTCCTACCATTTTTTTCTTTTTAAGATTTTATTTATTTATTTTTAGAGAGGAGGGAAGGGAGGGAGCAAGAGAGGGGGAGAAACATCCATGTGTGAGAGATACATGGATTGGTTGCCCCTCACACACCCCCAACTGGGGACCTGGCCCACAACCCTGGCACGTGCCTTGACTGGGAATCAAACCAGCAACCTTTTGGTTCGCAGGCCAGTGCTCAATCCACTGAGCCACACCAGCCAGGCCTGTCCTACCATTCTAATATGTATCAATAACAGCTGATATTTTGATTGGGCTGCACTGGATCTAGAGATAAATTCAGGGTGCTGATATCTTTACAATACTGAATCTTCAAACTATGAGCCAGCTGCATCCTTGTATTGTCTGACTCACTAATTTTTTCCACAATGCTTCACCATTTTCTGTAGAGGTCTTCCACATTTCTGTTCTTAGGTTCATTCTAGATTTTATATATAATTATTAATTCTAATAGTTTACCTTAATTCTTCTGAATTTCCTATGCATACAATCCTGTTGGCAGAAAATAATGACTGTTCAATTTCTTTCCAACACATTTTCCTTTTTTTTCCGTCTTGATTTACTTCACTGGCTAGGACCTCTGCTACAGTGCTAAACAGATACAGTGGGAACAGGCATTTCTTATTTCAAAACTGGAAACCTTTCAGTGACGCTCCCCTCTCTGCTCACCCCTCTCCCTCTCCTTCCTCCAGGCACATCCTTTCTTTCTCCTAAGCTCCAAGGGCCCTTCTTTTGCCTCTGTAACTTCTTTCCTGAGCCCACACAGCCCAGCTAAGCTCACTTCTATCTCTGACTTTGTAAATAAACTTTTGCTTGTATTTGAAAAAAAAAAAAACAAAACTGGAAACTTTCAACATTTCACGTTTCACTATGTTTGCAGTAGGTTTTTTTGTAGATATCTCTAGCAAGTTAAGGGAGTTCTCTTTTATTTCTTTAAAAGTTTATCATAAATGGGTATTTAATTTTATCATTTTGTATCTATGAGTCAATTATGATTTTTCTGTTAATGTGTCAATTATGTTGATTGGTTTGGGGATGTTAAACTAATTTCACATTTCTAATAACACCATGTCTCACTGTATTCCCCTTTTCATGTATTAGTTTAGTTTCCCAATATTTTGTTTAGAATTTTTACATCTGTATTCTTGAGTGAGATGAGTTGTTATTTTACACTTTTGTAATATTTTTGTCAACTTTTGTTACAAAGATTTTGCTAGCCTCAGAAACTGAAATCAGAGAGTGTTCTTTCTTTTTCTCTTCTCTAGAGAAGTCTCTGTAAGACTGGTGTTAAGCTTTCTTGAAACATTTGGTAGAATTTGCTGGTTAGTCAACTGCACTTGGAATTAAATTTCCTTGGTAGTTATGGATTTCTTTTCCTCATTCTGAAGGTCACAATCTGCTTCTAGTAAACTACCTCACAATCTTGTCAACTTGAAGGACACTAACTGCTGAAAATTCATCGTCAAATACACTTTTCTCCCCCTCACCCAAGGACATTTTTTCGTTGCTTTTAGAGAGAGAGGGAGGGAGAGAAAGAAACATCCATGTGAGAGAGAAACATTGATTGGTTGCCCTCCTCACATGCCTGGACCAGGGAACGAACCCACAACCTTCTGGTTACGGGACGATGCTCCAACCAACCGAGCCACACTGGCCACAGCTCAAATATACTTCATAAACAACAATTACAAACAAATTTTACGTAAGTAATAATAGCCTGCCAAACACTAAATGTAAAATTTGGTTTTGTGCTCAATTTTGCATGTGTAGACATCAAAGAATATTTAAATAATAGTTATCTGAAGGGCCTTTATACAAAAGACATTACTATGGAGGCCACAGGCTCTCTTGTCCCTCTACACACTTCTATCACAATGCCTTACAGTGTTTATTAAATGTCTATATCCCCCTATTAAACTGTGGTAAGTCCTCTGGGGCAGGTCCCATTTCTCCTTGTCTGTCTGATGTCCATATTGGGAGACTCCTGGCTAATAGAGAATAAATAAAAAAGGAAGGAGGGACCACCTAGTTTAACAAGTTAAAAGGCATGACTGAAGAGCTACAGATACAGAATCTCTTGTCCAGATGCTGAAGAACCACACACATGATGGGAAAAACCATATCAGGAAAAGAAAAGCTACACACTTTGGGGCCCTGCTCTGCCAAAGAAGGTGCTGGCCTTCCTGCTAGAAGTCTGCAACCCCTACAATGAGGAGGCAGGTTCCCACTGTTACTACTGTCAAAAACAGAGCTGTGCGGCCATCACGTTCACTGCCGAGTCTCCTGAATGTAACCTCATTCTAACCCCAGCCACTGCTACTCAGTTAGTGGCCTCTACCCTGTGTTCTAAAATAGCATTAATCACCCTACCTTGCAAATACTTATTTGCTTGACCCTTTTACTCATTATACAGTAAACTCCTTGAAACTACAGACTCAATCTCACTGATTCTGGCAAGGGGTATGGCATATGGCAAGAGGTCAGTAAGTAGTTGAACTAATGACATGCAAATATTTCACAGCAGTGTTATTTCTAATGTTTTTTTTTTTCAATCGGTAAATTCACAAGAAGATATGGGGAACGGAAACAGAGTGGGTAGTAAAAGAGAGGAACAAGAACACAAAAAATAAATTTCAAAATTTCCTGAAGCAAGGTCTGCTCACCCTCCTCCCCGAAAACTTCCCCTTCTTCCATCAAAACCAGCTAAAAGGACCTAATAAGATGAAGCTGCTCAGAGGAAAGGTGCCCTGGCCTAGCACTGACCAGTCTATGCCTCCTCTACAAGCATGACAAGGTTTGATGTAATGCAAAACAAGCAGCATAAGTCACTTTCACCCATGTTATCCCGTCAAAATGAAATGGTTAATTATCAGCAACTACCAATGGTAGCTGCAAAAGTGCACCCCAACCCAAACCCACTGAAAACCTCCTATAATAAAGCCACACAGGCTTTGGGATGGGAGTGGTCAGACCCACAGTGCAGGTGACAGATGCCAGGCACTGACTGCACCATGGCAGAGGGAATAATGGAGGAAGAGCTCTTAAGGTGGCACAGGTGAGAAGAAGCTAAAAGCAGACCCAGGATGACAAGTCATCAGCCATGAAGGAGTTCAAGAGGGTTGAGTGAATAAACCTGAGTGCCTAGGATACACTGAGTTAGAAATGGAAAAATAAGAGACCTACACCACACCAGAAATGGAGTGGCAATGGTGCAAAGAAAGCACACACTGCATGCAATAGTAGACGCCATCTCTGGAGCAGGGTAAATGGGAAAGAGCTGACTCTGAGGCATGACTTGCCTTAACAGGTGATTTTGGAGTACAGATCTCAAAGTCTCCTTGCTCATTTTGTTCTGGTGAAAAAGACACATCGAAGGAGAAATTCTAGTTGCTATGACTCTCACTCTAAATTGCTCCAGCAGCTTAATCTCAGGGCAAATCACACTCTGATAGTATAGCTTCACAAAATACACTGAATAAGCCATAGGCAAAGAAGGCACTAAAGGAAAACATGATCTGAAAAGTCAGTGAACATGGGCTATACTTATTATGTGAGGGCTTCAAGAAAATAATTGATGGTATAAGCACTGATTAAGAAACAGAAAAGTACAAACAACTAGCTCCTCCACTTCGGGCAGAACAATGAAAAAACACTGCTGAAAAAGGGCATGGGAACGAGAGGAAGTCTTAAAATGTCTGAGATGCAAGAAACATGAAAACGTTCTCTAAGCAGATCAGGCCACATGAACATCTCGTAACCTCCCCCATGTTTGAGGATGTGCAGATCTCCTCTAGGGAGTTCTGGTGGGTTTCACATACCTACATAGTTGATAACTTGCTCTGAGTGGTCCCCTGCTACAGAATTCTAACATTTTGCATTGAAATATGATCAGCCCACCAAAACAGCCAGTGTTCTCCTAGTCACCTCCACTGATGACACACTTTTAAGCTCCTGCCTAACCTCAGTGGTTTTGCACAGACATTGTGATACATGGCACATCCCTATAAACCCTGAATCATCCTGCCAATGTCACGTTCAACAGGCTATCCAGACTCTACCTAAGTTAAAGAAAGAAGTGTGTTACCTGAGCAACTCCAATTTATACCACAAAACAGAAATGATAACCCTAAATAAAAACCCTTAAAAGCAGAGCAACTCTTTGTAAAGCAAATATAAAATTTAAGCTGTCATAGGAAGTTTATATATACCCCCGCCTTTGCTTGCTTGTTCCTGTTACAACAGTGTCTTATAAATAAATATAAAACAAGCTTAGCAGGCAATGACATTTCAAAGGCAAAAAAAAAGAAAAAAGCCAAATAACAATCTCAAAATACCTATCATTACATGGTATTTCTAGTCACCTCAGATAATTCAAAATAAGGCAAAGAGAATCTATTTAAAAAACACATTGAGCCCTGGCTGGTGTAGCTCAGTGGACTGAGCACGAGGCACAAACCAAAGGGTCGCCGGTTCAATTCCCAGTTAGGGCACATGCCTGGGTTGTGGGCCAGGTCCCCAGTAAGGGGTGTGTGAGAAGCAACCACACGCTTATGTTTCTCTCCCTTTCTCTCTCCTTTCCCCTCTCTAAAAATAAATAAAATCTTTAAAAAAAAAAAACAACCCACATTGGATCACATAATACCATATAGCTCAGAAAGTACAATATAAAATGTAGGCAAATATCTGGAGACAGATTTCCTAAACATAAAAGCAATGAAATATATTTTGAAGAACTATACCAATATATTTGCTCCCAAAATAATTTTAAATTTCTGTATGAAAAATAATTCATTAAAAATTAAAAACAAATTTTTTGCAAATATGATGACTAATGATCCAACACAAATTAACAGGAATATCTCAAAAGAAGAGAAAAATATGCAAAAGACAATTTTTTTAAAGCAATACATATGACTAATGAACAGATGAACATATGAAAAGCTATACAATAAAACTCTACAACTTCAGGAGCTATCAAAGAAATACACATTAAAACAATTATACGCCATTTATCATCAATCATATTCACAAAGACTCCTCTGTGAAACTCATATCCTTTGCTTCAATTCTACAAGCAACCTGGTGTCAAGATAGAGATTATTCAAAACTTACTACAAATCCACAGTACTCACCACACTGCGGCACTGGCACATCAACACACACCACAGACCAACGGAGCACAATGGAGCGCCCGGAAACACACCCTTACCTGTACGGTCAAATGACACAGACTAAGGTGCCAGGACCTTGTCGGGGAAAACATCTTTTCAACAACAGTGTTGGAAAAACTCGGTATCTATATGCAAAACAGTAAGGACACAAGACCCTTACCTTTCACAATATACAAAAATGAGTCAAAAGTCTAAACATAAAAGTTAAAATTATAAAGCTTTTAGGAAAAAATATAAGGGAAAAACCTACATAATACTGGATCTGGCAATGATTTCTTTGATATAACATCAAAAGGACAAGAGGCAAAAGAAAAAACAGACACACTAGATTACTTCAAAATAAAAACCATACGCAAAGGACACAACCAACAGAGGGAAAACACAACCTATGGAATGGGAGAAAATATTTACAAGTCGTATGTCTGACAAGAGGTTAATATCCCAAATATATAAAGAACTCCTACAATTGGACAACCAAAAACAAAAAAAAATAAAACGTGATTTTGAAGAGGGCAAAGCAGCCCTGGCAGACTGGCTCCGTTGGCTGGAGGGTCATCCTGACACACAAAGGTTGTGGGATTGATCCTGGTCAGGGCACATACAAGAGTCAACCAAAGGGATCCAGTCAAGATGAGGGCATAGATACATACAATTCGCCTCCCTGCACAACTACAGAAAAAATTTCAACTGGACCTCAAAACAAATAACACCCAGAACCATCAGAAAATCAAGCTGTATGAAAGTTTGACAAACAAGGATTTAGAGAAGCTATATTCATTCAGATAGGTGGGAGGGATAAAGACGTGGAGATCAGCAGACAGGCATGGAGAAGCTGCAGAGCAGGTGATTCCACATTCACATATGGTAGATAAAAATTGGGGATACCTCGGGAGCAAGGGATCCCAGCCCCAGGCCAGACAACACAGCCCCGGGTTTCAGGACCAGGAAGGTAAATTGCCGTAACTTCTGGCTGTAAAAACCAGGGGGGACTGGGGTGGCAGAAGAAACTGCGGGATTTTCAGGAGACTCTACATAAGAGGCCTGCAAGGACTTAGGACATATGCAGACCCATCCCCTCTGGAATTCAGCACCAGGGCAACAGCTGGAAGGGCGCCGGTCGCACATGGGGAATGGGTGGGGTGACTGGAAACGCGGCTAGTGTTGGGCAAACCTCCAGGAGCCAGACACTGGCACTGTCTTCTGTCGGAGTCTGCTCCCCCCCACAGAGAGCCACAAAGCAGTGAAGCGGGTCGCCCTGCATTGGCAGTTACCTAAGGCTCCACCCCATACAATTTACAGGTGCCTTTTCTACAACAGGCCACACTTCTAAGGCCAGGAGTCAAAGCAGCT
This sequence comes from Macrotus californicus, assembly GCA_007922815.1. NCBI lineage: Eukaryota > Metazoa > Chordata > Mammalia > Chiroptera > Phyllostomidae > Macrotus > Macrotus californicus. The sequence goes on along the minus strand of VMDR010006505.1, from coordinate 16,298 downwards.
CTACCTAATACAAAGAAACACAGAGAGACTGCCAAATTGAGGAGACAAAGAAATATAGCCCAAATGACAGAAGAGAACAAAACCCCAGAAAAACAACTAAACAAAATGGAGATAATCAACCTATCAGATCCAGAGTTCAAAATACTGGTTATCAGGATGCTCAAAGAACTCACTGAGTATGGCAACTGCATAAAAAAGACCCAGGAAGAAATGATGGTTACATTAAATGAAATAAAGAAAAATCTACAGGGAACTAACAGTGCCAGGGATGAAGTCAAGACTCAAATCAACGATCTGGAGCATAAGGAAGAAATATGCATTCAACCAGAACAACAGGAAGAAAAAAAATTAAAAACAAAACAAAACAACAAATGAGGATAGTATAAGAAGCCTGTGAGACATCTCCAAGTATACCAACATCCGAATCATAGTGATGCCAGAAGGAGAAGAGGAAGAGCAAGAAACTGAAAACTTATTTGAAGAAATACTGAAAGAAAACTCCCCTAATTTGGCGAAGGAAATAGACATGCCAATCCAGGAAGTACAGAGAGTCCCAAACAAGTTAGATCCAGAGAGGGCCTCACAAAGACATCATAATTAAAATGCCAAAGGTTAAAGATAAAGAGAGAATCTTAAAAGCAGCAAGAGAAAAGCAGAGAGTTACCTACTAAGAAGTTCCCATAAGACTGGCAGTTGATTTCTCAGAAGAAACTTTGCAGGCAAGAAGGGACTGGCAAGAAGTATTCAAAGTGATGAAAAGCAAGGACCTACAACCTAGATTACTCTATCCAGCAAAGCTATCATTTAAAATGGAAGGGCAGATAAAGTGCTCCCCAGATAAGGTCAAGTTAAAGGAGTTCATCCACCAATCCCTTATTATATGAAATGGAAAAGGGACTTATTTAAGAAAAAGAAGATGATCAAAACTATGAACATTAAAATGACAACAAATTCACAACTACTGACAACTAAATCTAAAAAACAAACTAAGCAAACAACCAGAAGAACAGAATTATAGATATGGAGATAATTTGAAAGGTTATCAGTTTGGAAGGGGAAAGAGAATGGGGAAAAAGGTATAAAAAAAGAATTAAGAAGCACAATTGGTAGGTACAAAATAGACAGGGGGGTATTAAGAACAGTGTAGGAAATGGAGAAGCTAAAGAACTTATATGTACAATCCATGGACATGAACTAAGAGAGGGGGGAATGCTGTAGGGAAGGGAGTATCAGGCAGAGGGGGGCAAAAGGGGAAAAATTGGGACAACTGTAATAACATAATAAAATATTTTTTTAAAAAAAGAATCAACCAAAGAATATAAGTGGGACAACAAATCGATGTTTCAAAAAGAAATCAATAAAATCTATTTTTAAAAAGGGGGCAAAGGACTTGAATAGACATTTCTCCAAAAAAGATACATAAATAGACAAAAAACACATGAAAAGATGCTCAACATACTAATCAGTAGGGGAATGCAAATCAAAACCATGAGATATTACCTTGCATCCATTAAGATGGTTACTATTTAAAACAACAACAATTGTCGTCAAGGATGTGGAAAGACTGGAATCCTTGTGCACTTGTGGTAATATAAAATAGTACAGCTGCTATAGAAAACAGTACAGTGGTTCCTCAAACGTTAAAAACATAAATGATAGAGCAATTCCTCTTCTGGGTATGTACCACAAAGAATTAAAAGCAGAGCTTCAAAGAGATATTTGTATACCCATGTTCCTAGCAGCATTATTTATGATAGTCAGGAGATTAAAAAAACAAAAAAACCCAAGTTCATGAATAAATGAGTAAACAAAATATGTTATAAACATACAAAAGAATATTCTCCAGCCATAAAAAGGAAGAAAATTCTAAAGGGGAGAGGGTGCTGGGAGGAGGGAGGCAAGGGGGTAGGAATGGGGACATCTGCAATAGTGTCAACAATAAACTTAATAAGGAAGGACATCCTGATACATGCTACAACATGGATGCACCCTGACAACATGATGCTAAGTGGAATGAGCCAGTCACAAAAAAACAAATATTGTATGACTCCACTTATACAAGGTACATAGAGCACTCAATTCCATACAAACAAAGTAGAATGGTAGTTGCCAGTGGCTGAGAGAAAAATGAAGAGTTATTGTCTAATGGATATGGAGTTTACATTTTACAAAAGAAAAGAGTTCTGGAGATTTATTAGACAGCAATGTTAATGTACTTAACACTTCTGAACTGTAAATTTAAAAATGATTAAGAAGTCCTGACTGGTGTGGCTCAGTGGATTGCATGCCAGCCTGCAAACCCAAAGATCACAGGTTTGATTCCCAGTCAGGGCATATGCCAAGGTTGTGAGCCAGGTCCCCAATTGGGGGCCTGTGACAGGCAACCAATCAATATACCTCTTGCACATTGGTGTTTCATGAGCTTTTATCCTCAGGACTAGAAAACTGCTGGAAGCGCTGTGAAGGTGCAGAGGCTGTGGGAGCTTACAAAACAGGACGTGCCAGACCACTATGACTCTGTACCCAAAGATAACATCGAAACAAGCTGCAGCCTATACAAGACCAACTGAAACATCCTGCTCTACCACCACCACAATCACCTAATCAAAGCTTAAAGCCCCCACCCCTCAGGGCTAGTGCACCTAGCCCTTTCTCTCTCTTGGGAAAGTAAAATAAAAACTTTACTCTCTGCACTTTCTTCTCTTTGTGAATTCTTTCACAGCCTGCGTCACCGACCACCGACACTTCCCATAACCAGCAGAATAAAGTATAAAGTTCTTTCCCCAGGCTTACCAAGATCCACATGATCTGGCCTGTGCCTCCCTCTTCTCACACCACTTGCACCCTCATCTACCTTGCTTGTGCACATCAGCCTTCCTTCTGTTTGCACAATCTTTCTAGTGTTAGGGCCTTTGCACAGCTATTTCCTCTCCCTAAAATGTGCTCATTTCTATCATTCATATCTTAGCCTAACTGCCACTATCCTAAAGGCCTTCCCCAAAACCTAATCCAGAGAAGCCAATTCCCCAATTACTTGCACAACACTTGTGAGTATCTGATTATTTACTGGCTTATGTACACAGTTCATTTTCTGCCTCTTTCACAAAAAAAAAAAAAAAAAAAAAAAGCACCAAAACCAAGATCTTCTTTGTCAGTCTTTTCACCACTGTCTCCTGGTGACTCAACAGTGCCTGACACACAATAGGTACTTAATAAATATTTGCTGAATGAATAAATGCACAGGAATTTTTTATAAATGATCTAAAGCTTCACAATTAAAGACATTAAATGAATTACCATGAGCCTTACGATGGAACATCATGCAGCCATTTTACCTGACGTTTCAGGTACATAAAGAGTGCAGATTATATTTTCCAAAATGGCCATAGTAAGTTCTCCTGCCTTTCAGTCTCTTTTTTTAACATTACGTTGACATTCCTGCCCAGTGGTAGGACTGATGTTCCCTCCTCTTAAATCTGGCAGGGCTACAATGCTTTGTGACTTCTGAAGCTAGGTCATAAAAGGCCATACAGCATCTGCCTGATCCCCTTGGGACAGTCACTCTTGGGATCAAGCCACCATGATGTGAGAAGCCCAAGCTACATAGAAGTGGCCCAGGCTGAGAGCCCCGGTTGAAATCCCAGCACCCACCACCAAACATGTGAGTAAATACTTCAAGATGACTCCATCCTCAGCCACCATTTGACAGCAATTGAATGAGAGACTCCACACAAGAGCCACCTATTTGAGCACAGAAAACCCCAAACCATGAAAGATACTAAAAAGATATGCTTTTCACCACTGAGTTTTGGGTAACCAATTACACAGTCAAAAGAAAATTAGCACAATTTAGTTTTATTTTAACCATGCAGAGGACACAGACGAAAAATTGAAGGAAAAATGTTAAAAGTAATTATCTACTGAAAATGGTGAGTATGCTTATGACACAGTCTGTTTGTATGCATCTTCCAAATTTCTATAATGGACACATGTAACTATATAATTGGGAATGTGGGGAGATTTAATGTTTTTTAAGCACAAGTGGCAAGAACAATCAAAGATCCTTAGCTGAGTCTTCTTTAACTGACCCCAGAAGATTTAGGAATGGCCAATAAGCATATAAAAAGATGCTCACCAGCATTAGTCATTAAAGAAATGCAAATTAAAACCACAATGAGATGCCACTTAACACTCACTACAATGGCTATAATTTAAAAGACAATCAAAAAATGTTGGCAAGATGTGTAGAAACTGGAAACCTCATGCATTTTCTGGAAAAAGTTTGGCAGTTCTCCAAGCATTAAATAAAAATCTACTGTGTGACCAACCAAACAAAAACATGCGTGTAAATATTCATAGCAGCATTATTCAAAATAACCAAAATAGGAAAACAAATATCCACCAAACTAATGAATAGATAAAATGTGTTAGATCCATATAATGAAATATTTTTCACCCATAAAAAGGAATGGAGTACTGATTCATGCTACAACACAGGTGAGCCTCGAAATCATCATGCAAGAGAAGCCAGTCACAAACAGGCCACATATTGCGTGATTCCATTTATATGAAATGTACAGAATAGGCAAATCAGTAAAGACAGAAAGATTACCAGGAAAGAGGTGGGGGCAGGAATTAGTTAAAATTAGGCAACTTTTAAGAAAAATTTCCTTTTATTCCGGAATCTGAGAAATGAACCATTCCTGAAAGTTAAGTGAGGATAATAAGCAAAAAATCAACATGTGTTTTGACAACGTGTTCAGAATAGCTAAAGAATTATTTTTTCCTGACTTGTATCAGGGATAGAAGATCTGGCCTAGCTGAGGCAGGAGAGAGTCAGGAAGGAGAAAACTACGGAGGTGCCCCAGGGCTAAGATAAAGGACAGAGATACCAGACAGAGACCCTGTTCTAAGACCGGTTGTTCCTGCTTTCTGGAAAGGCACTGAATCATGGTGACTCGTGAACGCATCTGCGCAGAAGATGCTACCTGACCCCTGCTTCATTATAATAGCATTGTAATAAATTAACATTGTGCAACCCCCTTCTCTGGTGGCCAATCAAGGAAAATCAAGGGAAACCACATGCACAGTAGCTTTTAAGTAACACTACTTGTACGTGCGCAATAAAAGCCCCCCAAAACTAGCCAGGAAATATCCACCCTGTAAGAATAGAATCCCTCCAGCCCCAGAGGTCAATCTCTCTGCTTGGAGTTGGCCCACTCCCATGTTCTGTGGTGTACTATCGCTTAATAAATCTACTCTCTGTTTCTGCTATAAACTCTGTGTGTTCGGTTCAATTCTTTGTCTGTGATCACCAAGAACCTGCTTACCTGTGCCCACCTGTGACATAGCCCCAGCACTGTAGGTGACCCCTGAACAAGTCATTTCTCCCACAGAGGGCTGAATGAGCTATGCTCTACAATCCCCTCAATTCTGAGAGGGAGAGTGGGAAGAAGGCAGTGGGGCAGAAAGAGAGAGGAACACAGGGGGAGAAAGAAAGAGAACATGCACACATCTGAGCTGTATATATCAGGCAACAGGTTCATTTTTCTTTTTGCAAAATCAATACCCATTTGTTATACAAAGAAATGTCAGACCCATGGACAAGGACAATGGGGTGGGGACTGTCTCTGGGAGTAGGGGTTGGACAGGTCAGGAAAGAGCAAGGGCTGGGGGGTGGAGAAGGTGGGGAATGGGAGTGACTGTAACTGAACAATAAAAAAAAAAAAGACCAGCCATGGCGATGTAAAGTACAGTATAGGAGATGGAGTAGCCAAAGAACTTACACACATGACCCATGGACGTGAACAATGGTGGGGGCATTGCCTGAGGGAGTGGGGGTGCTGGGTAGAGAGGGGCAAGGGGGGAAAAATCAGGACAACTGTAATAGTATAATCAATAAAATATAATTTTAAAAAAAGAAATGTCAGAAGGTGTTTTCAACATGCTATCCACCATTCTACTCCCCAGAATGATGCCTGATGATCCTATTTAAAGCAATCAGTACCATCCTGGTGGTCCTCATCCCATTTATTTTGCTCTACATTTTCTTCAATCCACTGGGTTTATTATAACAGACTGCATGATTTACTATTACATTTATTTTATTGTCTGCCTCCCCCAGTAACACTGTACACTCATGAAAACAACAGCAATTTTTGTTTAGTACTGTGAAGTATCATCTAAGTGCTTTAACACATAGCTGCCAATCAATAAATATATTTTTAAGATGTTATTATTTATTTATTTTTAGATAGAGGGGAAGGAAGGGAGAAAGAGAGGGAGAGAAACATCAATGTGTGAGAGATACATTGATTGGTTGCCTCTCGCACACCCCCAACTGGGGACCTGGCCCACAACCCAGGCATGTGCTCCGACTGGGAATCAAACCAGTGAGCTTTTGGTTCACAGGCCAGCACTCAATCCACTGAGCCATACCAGCCAGGGCCAGTAAATATTCTTTAATGACTGAATCAGTTAAATAAATTATAAATGTAGTCAAGAGATCCTAACCATCCTCTCTATTTCCCAAGTATACACACGGTAGGCAAGACAGAGGAGGGTATCTCTGAAAGTTCTTTGATCTGCTAAGTGAAAAATCCCTTAAACTTCTCTTCCCCCTCCCCATGTATTTCAGAAAAAATCCCATCTCCTAAAAGCACAAAATCAGTCATACAAAGGTTCCGAAATTAGGAGGAAAATGTTTTTAAAGTAAGAAGTATCTGAGGTGGACAGAAATCTCATCTCCAGACTCTAAACCAGGAGACAGAATTTGGCTTTTCCCACCATAAATGAACAAATGGGTAGAGACATATTATACTTAGTGGGGTAAAGAAAGCTTCACCCCCAAATACTGTAACAGTACTGACCTAAACTGATTTTGCCTTTTCCCTCTATCATCACTCTTATTTTTAAAAGCTTATTTCTGAAATATGTTGTATACGAAGTATGGAGCCAACTACAGTGGTTTATTTTTATTATAAAAGAAGTTAAAAGTTAAACCCATGCCTCTGGATTACCATAATAAAAAAAACAACTCTGGAATGCTAAAAAACATATCATTCTCTTTGTAAACAGAATGTAATCTGTCTGAGCAAAGCTTACAAAGATAGAGAGATCAACACAGAACAAAGAAAGCTGTTTGGAAAATCCCAATATCAACCAACTTCTTGATTGAGCTCCAACAGGATGGGGGAGGAAGACCTTGATTAAAACAGCAGAGAAAGAGATCACTTGGACTGGTCTGCCTGGGAAACTACCAAAGGAGTGATACATTCCTGCATACAAGATACAGGAAATGGGAGGGAAGTCACCAGAAACTGACGGTGGAAAAGACTAAATTTAGGGCCATCCAACACTGGCAGCCAGATGTTTCAAACCCCAAACCTGTATTAGTTAGCATCTACAGAAACAGGCTAGGCCACCCAGGGTACTGATGAGTACTGGAAAGCCCCCAAAGACCAAGTTTCTTAGAGATAAAAAGAGCAGAAGCAAAACACCAAAATGAAACAAAAACACCAAGAGTTTAGACCTGATTTTAAAAAACAGGCCCAAAGCAGCGTGGTGTTTTTTGTTTGTTGTTTTGTTTTTTTGTGTGCATGAATCAGACAGGTTCTATCCTCGATCCTCAACATTTTAATTGGGCTTTGGAAATAGCCAAAAAAAGTAAATATGAGAAAAAATCATAATCTAACATGATCAACTACAAAAATGAACCAAATTGAAATGTTTAAGACATTTCAAATTGGAAACAGACACAAATTTCTGAGAAAAGTATCAGCTTTGGGAGCACTTGTTCATATGTTAAGGTAATGCATTCAGGCTGTGGAAAGAGGAAGTACGGTGTGTCAGGGACAGGGATGGGGTAAGGAAATGGAGAGTCTGCCAAGAGGCCAGCCCACGTCTGAGGAATTACCAAGTTTTCTGGAGCACTTTAATCATCTGACACACAAACCAGCAAGGCCCTCTGCATCTCAACACTGTACCCAAGCCACACTCTCCTGGCCCTAAGCAGCTCCAGCAATAGAAGGACAGCATGCATTTTCACCATGGTAAACATCAACACGGACCTCACCTTGTCACTGTCATCATGACAAATGTGGTCGTGATGGATGGACTGGCACTGAAAAGAAGCACCAACACTACCTACAAGAGAAAGGGAGGAAAAGTTAAGATGCAATAATTCCTTACATTTAAACTGCTTTCCCTATTACAAGTGCTTTTAAATTCATTACCCCATCGAGTCCTCAACAATACTAGGAAGTAGGCAGGAAGGATTATTCATGTAGTTTAATCTAAAACAAGACAAAACCGAGAGGCTGGCTTGCACAAAGTGGCAGTCAGTGACAATGGCAAGTCTACAACTAGAACTCTGATATTCAAACCCCTAATTTGCCACTTTCTACAATGCTGAGTGGTTAGCTTTCAAAGTCAGTCCACTTAAATAAGCACAGCAGATGTCAATAGGGCAAACTTCTTTTAGGAAAAAAGTATACTCCTTTTCAGACTATACATACTCTGAGGAAAAAACAATGACCCTACAAATTCTCAGCATATAAATAACATAATATGCAATAACATGATTATAGATTTTTATTATTTTAAAAGTATACATTTTTAGTGTAACAAAAAAAAATAAAAGTATACATATAGGGAACCTATCCGTGTGGAAATGTCTAATGTAGCTCAGCTCTGTTCTGAAAACAGACAGATGTGTGTTTGGCATGCAGGAAACAGATCCATGGATCAGTCTCCCGTGGGGAATCAGGCATGCTTTGCTACTAGGCCGCTTTGAAACTTGCTCTTGCTAAAAAACTCCCTCACCCAGAATCGAGGCAGCAGAGGTTTACTGTGATCTGCGCTAGACCTCCCAAGTATGGGTGTAACCAGTTCAGCCAAGCTGCTCCCCTTTACATTTGCAAATGACCTTTCTCTTTGAAGTAATTGGCAACATTCTTTCCTTTGTTATCTGTAAAAGGTAATCATCTAAAGCGAACCTGTGCACAGTAAATAAGGACCATCTTTGGTGTAATGTAGCTAGAATGTCAATAAAAGCCTGTCTAGGCAGGGGTCAGGGCCCTCTCTCTCTCTGAGAGAGTGGCCTCGCTGTCCCTTTTTCTCCCCTGGATTTCTGTAGTCCGTGTGAATTTGTTCGTTGTAGCCATAGCGTAAACATCCACAACACACGGACCGTGGGCGGGTCCTCATCATATACATTTTTGACATACCCAACCATTTGTTAATTTGAAGAACCACCTCTAATAACTACTCTATAAAAGTGAATTTGTAACCCATAGGAAAACAAATGCTTATTCAATAAATGATTGGAACTGATTAGTCATTTGAAAAAAGTTTTGGTTCCTCACATCACACAGAAAAAAACAGTAACTCAAAGATCGACTGTCTTGCTGACAAGTTACATACAGTTGCTGCCCTGCACCCTTCTGAAAAAAGTGGTGCCAAGGGGAATCTCTGGTGCTTTCACCAGTCTGAAACTAGTTTTAAAAGAAAATGTAGACTTAAAAAAAAACTTACATTTTTTCAAAAATGCAGACTCTCAAAAATAATCTTGCAGTAAGAAAAACTCGAAAGAAGGTATTAAAACAAGAAGCATTTGTGGAAGGTCAGCATGCATGACTGTGGACCAAAAGCTCTTCTTAGGTGTGAGAATTTGACCTTGGGTTAAGCCCCGTTCACCTATTAAGAGAGCATGTCACCTGTTACTTGGCAGTGTTGCTTATGACAGAAATTACCAAATTAGGAAATTGTATCTTTACTGGAAGCAGACACAGTAGAAAACCATGTTTCTGAGCTTCCCTGAGTGTGGTGACATGTAATTAGGTACGTCCCTTGCAGAGAATCCTGAAAACTATGCCTAGCCACCATCCAAAGTGGATCTCATCTCTTTGAACCTGAGCTGTGAGAAGAGGATTTCGGAAAGCATGAACTGCCCCACAGACTGCTGCAAGGACTCCCACTGTCTCAGCGACAAGTGACAGTGTCTGTCCTGTGCCCTTCTGAATAAGGGGGGTGCCAGGTGAGACCTATGGTATTTTTACCAGTCTGAATTTGTAAATGTTTAGATGAACCTAAATACATCCCATTACCATCCCTGTGGACATTACATTGACAAATACCGTACTCTGTAAAATTCATCATGCCATCAATCCAGATATCCAATTATTCCATATGCCATTGAGAAAAAATGCTACCAACTAAACTTTGACACTTTTCTTAATATTAAAAATTTCATACTTATTGAAATTACTTTTTTAGATTTGTTTAAAGGTTGATTTTTATCATGTATTACTCTTACACATTCATAAAAAGAAAATGAGAAAATAATTAAATTGGCAATAGCAGAGAAATGAGAACATTATTTTTAAAACTACAAAGGAAAAGCTCCTTACTAGCTAGGCTTACCACTTCATTTCTTTAACTATACAGATACAATAATCCCAGTGACAGAGGCTGTCCTAACCTACCCAGTATAAGTTGCTGTCTCCCAACTCACTTTATAGGACACTGATTATAAAACACAAAAAGGATTAAAATAAGAAAAATTAATCTCACTCAAACACAGGAACAAAAATACTAAATAAAACTGTAGCCTAAAGTGTATATATAGCACAGTGACAATATAAGTAATAAAGTGCTAACATAATCTACCATGTCTACCTGAGGAAAGCCTGATTCCTTAACCTAAGTCAATAAAAGAAAATTTATCAACAAAATACAGTATTAGAGGAAAAATTTTTTAAAAGTTTGATCACATCCAAAGATGCTGAAAAAAATCTGTTAACATTTATTATCAATTTCTATTTCTCGGAAGTAACCTAATTAATAAGCTTATAACAAGTTTCTGCCACTGGATAACAATTCTGGGAAGAATGAGGTGGTGGGGGGAAGGGCGCGTGTGGAGGAGGTACAAGTGCCAAAATGGTGCAATTATGGATAAGAATAATAAAAACCATAGAGTTCCCTTTGGTGCTGGTATGAATTAACATCATTAAACATATTCCAGCCCTTGCTGGTGTGGCTCAGTGGACTGAGCACCGGCCCTTGAACCAAAGGGTTGCTGGTTCAATTCCTAGTCAGGGAACATGTCTGGGTTGCAGGCCACATCCTCAGTAGGGGGCACAAGAGAGGCAACCACATACTGATGTTTCTCTCCTTCTCTTTCTCCCTCCCTTCCCTTTTATATAAAAATAAATAAATAAAATCTTAAAAAAAAAAACTAAAAGAAATTTCCAAAAACATGATTTGGGAAAAATAATATATAATAATATCCTCCAATATTACAATCTTCTGGGATAGTAGAATGACAAATCAAATTGGTATAAATTACTGTATCAAAAATATGGATGTGGCCCTGGCTAGTATGGCTCAGTGGATTGGGCTCTGACCTGCGAACCAAAGGGTCATAGGTTCAATTCCCAGTCAGGGCACATGCCTGGGTTGCAGGCCAGGTACTTAGTGGGGGCCACATGAGAGGCAACCACACATTGACGTTTCTCTCCCTCTTCCTCCCTCCCTTCCCCTCTGTCTAAAAATCAATCTTTAACAAAAATATGGATGTATTTCAAGGAGGCATTAGTAAAAATTATATTTTGAGTCTATTAATCCAGTATAACATAATACTAAAGTTATACTAGTGAAAAGAACCCAAAGAATTGATGATTATGTATACGCATTAGATACCTACAAAGAGGTACCAAAACAGACATTATTTTATTCTTACACAAAACCTTTGTATTTAACCTATCATGTCATGTTTTTTTTTATTGGACACAGTTTAAGGAAGATGAAATTGTGTTGGAAACAGTTCACATAATACTATCAAATAATGACTGTTGGGGAGAACATTACTTGGGACCATCACCAAAAACTTAAGACTCCATGAGAGCTGGAAAGATGAAGGTTGACATACATTATTTAGCAACTTACAAACCTCTTCTGAAAGAGAGTATTAAAAATAAATGAAAAGACACCCACATACAAAAAAACCCACAAAAACGAACCTAGACACTGACCTTATATCTTTCACAAGAATTAATTCAAAATAGATCATAGACCTAAATGTAAAACACAAAACTACACAACTTCTAGAAGTTTTGTTCACTTTGCAAGATAACACAGAAAAATCTAAGTGACCTTGGGTTTGACAATAAGCTTGTAAATTTTTTTTCATTTGTTGTCTAGAGAGAGAGAGAGAGAGAAAGGAGGGCGGGAGAAAGAGACACATCGATTTGTTGTTCCACTTGCTTTATGCATTCATCGGCTGCTTCTTGTACGTGCCCTGACCAGAGACTGAACCTGCCACCTTGGTGTAGTGGGATGACGCTCTAACTAACAAGCCACCCAGCCAGGGAAGACAATGAGTTTTTAGATGCAACACCAAAAGCATGATCCATAAAAGAAGAAAACTGGTAAGATAGACTTCATTAGAATTTAAAACGTCTGCTCTGTGAAAGGCACTTTGAAGAGAATGAAAAGACAAAGCCACAAATCAATCGAAAATACTTGCAAAATGCACATCTGATAAAGGACTGGTATCTGAAAGCATTCAAAGGACTCTTGAAGCCCGACAGTAAGAAAACATACAACCCAATGTAAAATGAGCAGGGTTTCTCCTTGACCCTTTGCCCTGAATATCAGAACTCACTCCTTTGCCATTAACGAAAAGGGCCTTTAGCAGAAGCATCCTACAAGTGAATGAACACACACAAGCACCAGCCTCCCTCCCCAGTGGTCCCTGTCCCATAAGACAAAGGATGTAAACAGCTCAAACTGAACTTTTGAAGAATGAAATACAGATTTTAAGGCAGCTGTGGGTAAGCTACTCAGAGAATGAAGTACCCAGCAACAAAAGAAACCTTCTATAATGGAACAAAGGGGCCAATTTTTGAAACTTGAAAGAATCAAGGAGAGAACAGCCAAACATATTGTACTAAATGACAGTGTTTACAAGTGTTCAGATTTTTTCAAATACATTTTATAAAGTTACTATTTCTGCTGAAGAACCTAATTCTGCACTGTACTCAAAGCATAAAGTTCATGTCTGAATCCTCTCCCCATGATGAATGTTGCCTGGTAGGTGCCCGGGGGCAAAAGTGGCAGTATGCTTCCATGCAGACAAGGCCTGTTCTTCCACCAGGTGACCCGTCCACGGCCTGTTCACACCAGTATTACAATTCTCACTCTACGTTCTTAACCTGGGACACAAGACTTAAATGGGAATAAAACTGTATCTTTTATTTTCATTAACTTGAAACAAATATAAAACTTCTCTATTATGAATACAGCAACAAACCACATTAGTATTATATCATGTACACGTATCACTACTATGAATTTACAGTAAGTATTAGGCCCACTGCTACAATGTTTTATTTAATGTATTAATAAAGATGCAAATATATTTTTATCACTCCAGTATAACTGGTTTCCTTTGTACTCTCATGTATTTTACTTTAAGCAATTAAAAATGTTCTCCTGGAAAAGGGCCTATAAACTTCATCTGAGTACCAAAGGAGTCCATGATTCACACCGAAAATGGTTATAAACCCACGTTAGCAAGCAGAAGATGCTGGGGCCAAAGGAACAAACTGCATCAGAAGCATTGTAAGGAAAAAGACAACATCCCGGAAAGTCAGAAAAATGTGTGAAATTGAGGGAAGAGAAAAGAAGTGAGGACCAAAGTCAGGATATAGAGCCCAAAGCTTAAAACTAAGGAACACAAAGCGGTCACACGTGAAACGAACAACTGCCAAGAATATCAGCTAGTGTTTTGTGTCCACAGGGGCAAAGTAGTTATGTAAAGCAGAGACACCATTTGTCATGTACCCAGAGAAAATCCCACTGTGAAATCCCATAGTCGAAGTCAATCCTGAGCCCTCATTTTGCGGATCTAGTGGCAGCATTTGACCCAGGTGGCTCCACTCTTCTTGAAACCCTTTTATCCCCATGGCCTCGGGGAAATTCCCAGCGTCACTGACTGCAACTTCTCAGTCCCACTTACTGGGTTCTCCTTACATCCCCGACTTCTAAAAGCTGTTATGTCCCAAGGATCAAGCCTCAGACTTCTTTTTTCTATCTATATTTACTCTTTTAGTGATCCCAACTAGTTCCATGGCTGATGACTCCAAAATATCTGTCTCTAAGTCCAACTCTCCCCACCCCCCACCCCAAAGAAATCCGTATTTCTATATACTTCTACCTGATCAGTAACACTCAGGTATCTAACCAGAATCCTCAACATAACATGTCCAGAATTGAGCTCTTAATCTCCAAACCCACCTCTCCTCCAGTCTCATTAAGTGGCAGAACTATTTACTAGCTCCTCTTGCCAAAACCCTTGGTATCATCCTCAACTCCTCTCTTTCACATACATTCCCCATTTGATGAGTTAGCAAACCCTGTTGGCCTCACTTTCAAAATATGCCTGAAATATAATTACCATCACCTCTACTGCAAAGCCTGGATTAATGCAACCATTTCCTAACTGGTGTCCTTAGTTCCACTCTTTCCTGTGAACTTCCCCTAGCTCCCCCACCCCCCAGTCTATTCTCCACACTGTAGCATGAATAGCCCTTTTAAAGGTTCAGATGGATCATGTCACTCCTCCTCTGAAATCCTGGTTTCTTCTCTCACTCAAAATAAAATCCAAAGTTCTTACACCTTGGTCTACAAGGCCTCACATGACCTGGTTATCTTAGACCTTTCTGATCATAACCCCTGACACTTCTTTCCTAAAATGAAACTAAAACACTTAAGTAAACACACTCAGAGCAAATTATCATGCCAGTATGTAATAAATTTAAAACACTGCCAAACAATATTCCTTAACAGTTCTTTGTATTGCAGGAATACGGCCTCTTAGTGCCAGATCCATCCAGAACTCACAATCCCCTTTGTAGACATGTAGCATAATTTTCCAAATGACATATTCTATCAGGGACAGTTGAAATTTAACCAAGACTTTTCTGTACATTGCTATGTAAAAAAAGAAAGTTGTATTGGTTTTGAGAAACATAAACATGCAATCTTCTTATATAAACATCAGCAGAAAAACATTGTTGAGACATATGCATATTCCTTGAACTCCGGGCACAAAAAACAAGAAGCATTAAACCATGAAACTGAACCGCAGAGATGTGGACAGAGTGTGCCCATCTTTAAAGGCGGTTACTCGTCAAGTTGTATTATTTGTATAAAAATGTGGCATTTTGAACACTGTCAGAATTACTCCTCAATGTGCACATCTGAGATGGGAGTTTATATTGTGATAATAATGTGTTAACCTAGAAGTATGAAGTGGGTCCTTCTGAAGCATTTCCTAGACGTGATGGCCAGCTGCCTGTCACCTCAGAAACAAAGAAGTGGGGATTTAAATGTGAAGGTTTTGAACTACAAAACTGGACAATATGGATAGCAACAGCACCAAACTCTAAGTACCACATGCTCTCTTATAAGACCTATTCCACAAGAGAGACCAGCAGCTCCCAATGGTCAAAGTTTTACCAATTTAAGCATTAAAAGCAACAACAACAAAGACAAGTGCCCTGGCTGGTGTGGCTCAGTGGATTGAGGACCAGCCTGCGAACTGGAGGGTTGCTGGTTCGATTTCCAGTCAGGGCACACACCTGGGTTGCGGGCCAGGTCCCTGGTTGGGGGTGTGCAAGAGGCAACCAATCGATGTTTCTCTTCTCTTTCTCCCTCCCTTTCCCTCTCTCTCTAAAAAAAAAAAAAAAAAAAGACTGTAGCAGCCACAGTGTAGCTCACCAAAACATCATCTCAATGAAAATCTGAGTCCCTAAGAGTCACAAAAAAGGGTGGAGGACATAAAACCTCAACTGTTGCTTCTTGAGGTGTCGATTAAAACAGCTTCTTACTTCAAAAACTTGTAATTAAAACCAAAAAAATAAGCATTTATCCTACTTTTCAGTGTAACCAAATAGATCTAGTTCTTAGTTCTTCATTAAAAAGAATACAAACTAATATGTAGAAGGATTTCCAAAATCCTGGAAACTAGGTATCCAAACAAAATATGGCCTGAATATAATCCATTCCTTGGTTAAAAAATAAGTAGTCTAATTGGTGATTTCCAGGTGTTCTTCCCCTCAGCTTTAAATTAATCCAAGGATTGACTTTATTCATTACTACCCATGTTACAAGGGATAAAGATGAAATTTGACAAATACTGTTTCAGCTATTCAATAGAAAATGTCAGGTATACAGACATATGTTAAGCATGGGTGAACATCTAACTACTATTTATGATGACCAAACATAGTAAC